>APFE030978715.1:0-14591 GCA_000404065.3 Pinus taeda
CCAAGAACCACACTGATCCCATCACACTTGAAACCAAGCATGCGATCAGTGAAAAATCAAGCTCAAACTGAGAAGCTAAGGCCTCTCCCCCTGCAGATCCAGTAGCTTGCTTGTTCTTCTTCTTCTGCAGACAATTTGTGGCATAGTGTCTGTGCTGCTGACAGTGAAAACACTTCACCTTAGACACATCCTGCTTCTTGCCTTTCGCACCAGACTGAGAAGCTTTCTTTCTCTTCCCTTTCTTTACTTTGGCAGCCAAAGCACAATTCTCTTCATCAGCTCCCTTTGACGAAGATCCGTCCCTGGTACTCCGCCTGATCTCCTCCTGCACAAGATCTGACCATAGTCTTTCCCATCCTGGCAACTTCTCCCGACCATTGACAGAGTCCTGATAGGAATGCCAACTCTTCGGAAGACCAAGAAGAGCCAAGCTCACCAAGTCCTCATCATCGACAGTAACCCCCACACTTCCCAGTTCATCTCGACACTGAGTGAACTTCGTGAGATACTTGGGAATACTGTCACCCTTCTCGCATTTGATGTTTCTGAGTTTATCTTTGAGCGCCAGCTTCCTCTGATCGCTCTTGATTTGGAATAATTCTGTTAATGATTTCCACATCAAATATGGAGTAGCCTTTCCATGGAGGCTGGACACAATGTGATCCTTCACGCCCTCCAACAAAATCCTTCGACATTTTGCAATCTTCTTTTGCAAAGCATCAACTTGAGTAGCATCAGTAGGCTTTGGGATATTCGTATCTATGAACTCCTTCAGCCCGTTATCATCCAATACTGCCTCCATCTTGTCCTTCCATGAAATATAGTTTGAGTTTCCCTCAAGAGCATACTCCAATCGCAATCCGTTCAAAGACATTGCTGCGTTGTCACCAAGAAAACAATGATGCAAATTCGAATTCCACCAGCAACCAACTCAACCGCCTCGGATCTAAGATTCGTGAGAACACAATATTTCTCGTACAGAGATTGACTGTATGGGCTTTTACCGTATATTTCACCTTCCAAAGGAAGGATGAATCCAGAGGCTACCTGGCCCGATTACAGGCTCTGCCTAGAGAAATAGAATGTAAACACTTCCTGAATAGTAGATTTGATGATCAACACCTATGATACCATGTATAAATTTTGAATATTTTAACACATATTCAATGGAGATTATCCTGATCATGTACTATTTCGGAAAACATACACAATACATAAGCTCCTCTACGTTGATCATCAATATAGCAGCATCAATAACAATAAAACATCAAGAGCATTCACACATTAACACAGTATGTATCCCGGGGAAAGCATATCGCTAAAAACCCCAACTATCTGTATATTAATGATTGAGTCATGTAACATTACACAGCATAATACTTCTCACAAGTATCTCCACCTCTGTTACACACAATACAGCTCAAATCTGATCTCCAAATCTCTTTCGTTGCTTGCCTGCCTCAACTGCGCAATCCTGCAAGAAAATAATGATGAATGGCTAATCCAAATTCGTATTTCCCTTGGATATACCACGCAATCCTCATTGGAATACTCAATCCCTCTGATTGTGCAAATCATCATGCACAGCTATAGTCACAACTGATAGCAATCTGATTCTCTACCACCTGTCCTTGTTGAACTGAACATGCACTGACATGCAACTGAGTTAACTGATGTATTCATTAGTTGTATTATGAGTTAATAACTTGTGAATTAATTAATAACTAATTCACCCAACTCATCTCTAGTCTATTTCCAGTTAGACTAAATACAACCAGTTTAACAAAGCTAAACTGAACACAACTCCATCAACTGCACCTCCAGTCCACTAAACTCAACTCACTTGAGTTCTAACTGAAGTCCTGCATGCAAATATTAGTCATCCCATAGGTAACCACGTATTTCCTTCTGGGATCTGCATGTACCACATCCGTAGCTCATCCTGAAGTGCTCCAAGAGAATAAGACAAAGTTTATAGTCTAATATTATTATGAGCTAATAATATTTGACTGTTCTATATTTAGACTGAGCAGTCACTCCGCTGTGATCTAAAAATAGAAGTCCATCTATTTTTCCCAATTTGACCAATCATCCATAAACAACAACCCGCAATCCATAAACATGATCCATATGTCTAAAAATAGACATAGTCAAAAAATAGACTTGCGCCAAAAATAGCCTGCGGGCCCACTTAGTGAAGGCGACTCTTTTCACTAAGCTCCATCATCTTGTTGCAATCTCAACAGTTGACACAAATCAATGATCAGCAAGTTGAAGCATTGATATCCTTTTTCAGTTCAAATTTGCAATGTGTTGAACTTAATTATTCTGAAGTAGAAAAGAAAGTCTTCACTATGTTCAAATCTATTAAACACTTTAAGCCATTTCTCTTGAAAACTCATACAAAATTAATAGTCCCATTCTCATCAGTGAGACAATTACTAGTACAAAGGGAAGTGGGAGAAAAGAGAGCCAACTAGGTTACAGCGTTACAAGAATATGATTTAGACATTAAACCACCGAAAATTGTGAAAGGTCAAGGTTTTTGTAGGTTGTTAGCAGGAGCTTCTAACATTTAGGAACATGAAGGTTCAAATAGTATTGAGGAAATCAATGAGATAAGTACTATCAACCCTGAATCTCAATATGCAGATTTGCTATTTTATTTGAAAAATGGATATGCTCCTTCTAATCTCTCTTACAAAAATAAACGTGCCTTAAGATTGAAAGCTAAACACTTCTAGATTATTGATGATGTGTTGTTTAGAAGGAATTATGATTCGGTTTTATTAATATGCCTTGAAAAAAATGGAGCACAAAAGGTCTTGCAAGAATTACATGATGGTCCAGCAGGTGGACATTTTGGAGGTGATACAACAACTCACAAAATTATACATGCTAGTTATTATTGGCCCACTTTATTCATAGATGCCCATGAATATGTAAGGAAATGCAGAACATGTCAAACTTTAAGTGGAAGACAAAGAAAGTCAGTCTTTCCTTTGCAACCAGTCAACATTGAACAACCATTTGAACAATGGGGACTAGATATCATAGGAGAGATTATCCCACATTCCTGCAAGCAGCACAGATATATACTTACAGCCACATATTACTTTATGAAGTGGGTAGAAGCAATTCCTTTGAAGGTAGCCAACTGTGAGGCAATTATTGAATTCATAGATCAATTCATCATTACCAGGTTTGGCATACCTAATGCTCTCATTTTTTATAATGCATCTTATTTTTCTGGAAATACCATACTTGAATTTGCTATTAAAAGAGGATTTAAATTGAGATATTCTGCAAACTACTATCCTAAGGGTAATGGTTTAGCATAATCAACCAACAAAAATCTTATCAAGATCATTAAGAGAACCATTGATCAGAATCAAAAGAGTTAGTACAAGTCTTTGATATTTTCATTATGGGTAGACTGCATAACACAGAAGGCCTCAATATGTACTTCTCCATTCAATTTAGTATATGGGAAATAAGTTGTGATACCAACAAACTTAGCACTCCCATCTCTGGCCCTAGTGCAATTTATTGAAGAAAATCCATCCTCTTCCATTCAATTAAGATATGATCAAATCTTTAAATTAGAAGAACAAAGGGAAAAAGCCATAATTACACATAAAAAATGTCAACAGATTATTAAATATTCCTTTGATACAAATTATACCGGCCCAAAATTTTTACAATTTTGTGATCTTGTTTTGAAATGGGTCAAAGCGCACGAAGATAAAGGTAAACACATTAAATTTCAAAAGATGTGGCTAGTATTATCATTCAGGTTGTCCCTAAGCTCCTGAAGGGATACGGCCGAGGTAACCACAAACCAATCTTTGGATTGCAGGTTCTAGCCCACCTGCAATCAAAGAGGGCTCTCTCTTAATGATTTATCTTTGTTGATGATGATTTTAGGCTAGCTATTGGGTTCAGTGGGTTTTGTTGGTGTTTGGATGGAAGATGGATGTAAGGAAGATAATTCCAAGCAGAGAGGCTAGGGATAGTGTGATAAGTTTCAAACCATTGGGCATGGAGTCATGGATTGAGGATTGCTGTTGCGTTTTCTTGGTCACAAGAGGATTATAGAGGAGGATAGCTACACGTGAAACAATACCAATTTTCTGAAAATATGGGATTAAAATCAGAGACGAAAGGCAATTAAGAATCTTTCATCAACTAACATAGAAGGAAAATGAATGTATGATTATCTAGGAGCAATTAAGAATTCCTAACTAATCATTCATATGTGAAAGAAATAGTGTAAACATGATCATTTAAGTATGCATATTCATAACTATTCCTGATGAAAACATATAGAAATCACATAAATTGAGCATAGGGTGCTGCCAAGCAAATCTTAAACTATTCTTTTTTTCTGTAAATTTAGATGGTGAACACAGATGGTAAAACAAACATGAAGAAAAACTAAAACAGATTTAAAGAACACTTGT
This sequence comes from Pinus taeda, assembly GCA_000404065.3. Lineage (NCBI taxonomy): Eukaryota > Viridiplantae > Streptophyta > Pinopsida > Pinales > Pinaceae > Pinus > Pinus taeda. The sequence goes on from APFE030978715.1 coordinate 4,464, forward strand.
TGAGCCATGTAGAAGCACAAGAATTCCAGAGTCACTCTTTGGCCAATTACACTCAGCAGGAAATTCTCAGAATCCATGCATTTCAGCAGTCTTTGATTATAGAAATTATCACATTTACAGTGCGAGTCTCTGCTCAAGCAAAATATCAAACTAACAAAGACCAACCAACCAACCCTTACTACATTTTTTAGGGTGGCATATATAGGTAAAATATCTAAAAGTATTTATTACAACTGACCTAAACAAGTCTGCAAGCAAAAAGCTTTCTAAAACCTAACTTATGCTGGAATTAAATGCAAGTAAGTCTCTTTTGGGCTACGCCAGAGGCAGCTGGATCAAAAGTGAGTTGATCGGGTGTCCTTTGTGACTTGGTGCAGTGGTTCTGTAATAACTGTAGATTGAGTTCTGGTCCGTTGATCTGATGTGAGTTCTAATGTGCAGTCAATTGTGTTGGTGAGCTTTGAATGGTTCCTTAACTGCTTCCTGACTTTCAAGGTTTCTCTTTAATGCTTCATTCGCCTCGAGCGCTGAGAAAATCTTTGCTGATACACTTTGCCGCTACACTGATACCCTTTGACATGGTTTTATCTTCACATCTGCTCTGATACTCTTTAACCTCTGAACCTGGTCTCTCTCTGTCTTCTGATGCGTTCAAAACTGCAAAATCGGGCTTTTTCAGCCCTTTTTGGTGCAAAATTGGCCGAGGAATCAAAATATTCCCTAAAGATTCCCCTCTTTGGCCTATTTTTCTTAGCGAAGCACTAATCGCGCATCGAAAACTGCCTCAGAAATTCGATCCGGGGCTCCGAAGCTTGATTTTTGCACTTGCCCGTTTCCTTTTTGAGCTGCTGATGTCAGCATGACGTCAGCGGTATGGCGGATGACGTTAGCGGTATGGATAGATGACATCACCATGATGTCAGCCAATGGGAATTCCCCCCCCCCCTGTACGGATGTGACATCAGCATGCTAACGTCAGCAGGGTGACGTGGCAGTACGGCAGGGTGATGACGTGGCAGGACACGGTGGCAGGGTGACGTGAGCCAGGCGCAGGAAGGAAGGGGTGAGGTGGAGGCAACGTGGCAGGGTGACGCGGCGCTCCTGTTACATGAGGGGAGGGTGGTTTTGGTATGCATCGGACCGCTTTTGATATGAAGGTGGTTTTTGTCAGGGGCGGCCCAATGCAATGGGATGCTGCCAACTGTCCCGGTGTACGACGGTAAAACCGTCGGACATCAGGTGCTAACGAACCAATATAAGAGGGCGCCCGATATGCATGAGGGCCGTCAGATCTGGGAAGGCTGAATCCGACGGTGGACAGGAGGAGTAGGTGCGCGGGATTTAGTGAAAGAGCGCGCACGTTAATTTTTAATATTTGTGGCCGCGGGTGGGTTTCAAACTTTAGGTTAGGGGTTAATGTTTTGGCGCTTGGTTATTTATTAATCAAACATTAATAAGTTCCAAAAATACAATGCGTGGGGGGGGTTAATGCATTTGGAGGGGTTTTTTATGTTTTGGAAGGAGTCCATACACCTTGGAGGGAAAAATTATGCAGAGAGGAGGGCTCTTACTAAGATCTAGGTGACTTAGTAATTCCCAAGGGATATTTATGGTTATGTTTCAACCAGGGGGAGGGGATATTTACATAGGGGAATTATTACCATAGTTTTAATAGGGGGAAGGAAAATAGATAGGTATTTACATAATAATTTCAGTAGTTAATATGAAAATGACAAGAAGAGCGCTAAATCTTAGAGATCTTAGGCTTCAAAGGGGAGATAGAACTTTGCAGAGAAAATATGTACCCTCCTTGGATAAAGCAGATCTTTATCAAGGCAAATGATATGGAAAATGATGAAACTAAGAGATATCAAGCAGATCTCGACGTCTTTAGGGGAAGTTAGTAAATGATTTAGGGAAGAGGAAGAAGGGGAAGTTAATCATGCCTTGTTTGAAGTCCTTCAGATACGAACTGCCTGCTAACTCTGATCTGGATAAATATAACACTTGAAAATATGGAGTTGAACACAAATTACCATTCCGCAACCTGAAAATTACCTACCCAGCCTACTTACCTAAATTTTTTTCTTATTTTTGGTTTGGGTGCACTTAGACTTGAAGACCCAGCTTTCAACTTTTTCTTTTTATGTCTTCCTATCTACATCTACACTTATTTCTTCCAAGGGCCCAGATTAAGAAGTTGGGCTCCTTTGATTCTCTACCTATTCTAAGAATCTGCCAAGATAAACTGTTTGACATCTTATCCATTCTCTATATTCTAAAATAGAAATTGAAACTAGGGAGACCAAGATTAAGCTGTTTGGACCTCCCTTCAGCTGAAAATTCTACAAAAATGGAACACTCTTCAAAATTGGAATGCAGCAGTTGAACTTAGATTAGCACACTTTCATGGCCTCTTTCTTTGGTGACTGTTAGCAAATATGGAGCATTGCAGCATGCAAAGTATGACATATTTGGCCTATAAAAATGTCCATCATGAAATATGAGTAACCTGCTGCAGCAGGAGGCTAACAGTGGCTCCACTTAGGGATGGCTTCTCCTTGTGAAAAGCCAAGAACAACAGGTCAGACTGCCTTTGTCTTCTGTTGTTGTTGTGCTTTGAAACTTCTTAGTGCTGACTGTTGGATTGATTAGAAATTTAGGACTGAAAACAACACTTTCACTCAACTGATTTGCTGGTAAATTGTGCAGCACTGCCTGCTTTCTTCTGCGTGCTTCAGCATCTGGACTGTTACAAAAATATAATAAAGTGCTGATATATACAAACATTTATGTACAGAAAATAACACCACCTGTTCTTTCTTAATTAAAAGGGATCATGGTAATGTTTTAGCATTCGTCCATTACCAGGGCCTTCTTCCGCTGTGCTGCCATCTAGGGATTTGATAAATATGTGTTATTGCCTTGCACAACACTGACAATGTATGGCCCTTTCCACAGAAAATCGAATTTTGAATGTTTTCACTTGTCCTCTCTTCGTGAATCCCACCTTAAAACTTTGCTGCCAACCCAGAAATCCTCTGCTTTAGCTTTCTTATCAAACATCTTTTTGAGTTTCTCTTGCAACATCTGAGCTCTGCCATACACTTGCTCTCTGGTTTGTTGAAGGTGAATGGTTTGATTAACTCTTCTTTGCATGTCATTTGGTTCAGCCTAAATCTCCTACAACAGTTTGATAGTAGGAATACCCAAAGATGAAGGAAATCTGGGTTCCATGCTATATACTAGCTCATAAGGGCTCATCCCAATGGATTTCTTGGTTGAAAGTCTATCTGCCCACAGAGAATTTGTGAGCTTCCTATGCCAGTTCTTTTTGTTTTCCTCTAGCAATTTCTTTATGATGTTGACGAGGCTTTTGTTGGATGATTCGTCCAAGCCATTACCTTGAGGGTAGTAAGCTGTAGAGTGGCCCAAGGTAATGTGGAATTTATGGAAGAAGTTGATGATCTTTTTGGATTTGAAGGCAGCAGCGTTGTCAGTGATGATTTTCTCAGGGCAACCAAATCTGGAAAGGATATTTCTCTCAAGGAATTGGATAATGGTGGAGTCATTGGCTTGTCTACATGGGATATCTTCAATCCACTTAGTGAAATAATCAGTGGCTGTTAAAATCGACTTGTGCTGGCCTGAGGAAGAGGGATGAATTTCTCCAATGAATTCAAGACCCCATTGTTGAAAAGGCTTTTTGGTTGAAATGGGCTTAAGGGGCAAAGGCAGTAATTTTCTTTTCCCTTCAAAGATTTGGCATTTGTGACATGAAACAGCAAATTTCTTGACATCTGCGAACATAGAGGACCAATAATAACCAGCCCTTAAAATCTTGTCAGCGTTGGACCTCCAATATAAGTGTCCTCCATAGTCCCTTGCATGGAATTCTTTCATGATGCTGTTAGTTTCATTCATAGTCAAACAATTAAGCAATATTCCTTCATGATTTTTCCAAAACAAAGCACCATCTATGACACAAAACTTTGGTGATTTCATCCTTAAAATATTTTCTTGGTCCTGGACAATCCTGGGGGAGCACACAGGTTTAACAATACAAAACAAATATCAGCATACCATGGGGATTGCAAAAAGGTTTCACTGATCTGTGGAGTCGCCAGCTCCGGTTCATTGTCCAGTTGATTAATGTCTAAGGCCTGGAAGTTTGTTTCGGACATTAGCTTGGATAAACCTGTCCTTTTATCAGCTTGGTAGGTTTTATTTCAATGTCATATTCAAGAATGCTGGCAATCCACTTGCCTCTTTTGCCTTCTAGTCCCTCTTGAGTTAATATATCTTTTACGACAGCATTTGGGACATAGGCAGTCACATGGGAGTATAAGATGTAAACTCTGAAGTCTTTGATGGCCTTAACCAGGGCATAAGCCCGTTTTCCCATAATCTGATATTTCAATGGTGCATCTCTTAAAGGTCGGCTGAAGAAAGCAATTGGATTTTCATTACCTTGTTCATCCTTTTGCAAAATGACAGCGGCTATGGTGTGCTCAGATGCAAAAGAAAAAATGATAAAATCTTTGTCGAATTGCGAACTGGTGAGGACAGGCACTTGAGTCAAGGCAGTTTTGATACTCTCAAAAGCTTGCTTGGTTTCAAGAGACCATTTTACCTTGTCATCCTTTTTTAACATATTTCTCAATAGCCTTATTAGCTCAGCTAGGTCTGGGATAAATCTCCCTAGGAAATTGATCTTTCCAAGGAATGCTTGCAGTTCTTTTATGTTTCTTGGATATGGGATTTGGAGGATAGCTTGAATTCTTTCAGGATCAATTCTAATCCCACCTTTTGATATGATTTGTCCTAGAAGTTTGCCTTCCTCAAGCGCAAACAAGGACTTCTTAGGATTCAAGGAAATGCCATATTTCCTGTATGTCATGAAAATTTGCCTTAGATGTTTAAGGTGCTCTTGGTCAGATTTGGAGAAAGGGGTTAGGTCATCAAGGTATACAACAAGGAAATCATGTATCTCCTTGGAAAATGCAATATCCATTGCCCTTTGAAAGGTGGCACCGGCATTCTTCAGCCCGAAAGGCATTTTAACATACTTAATTGTTCCCCACGGTGTGGTAAAGGTTGTCTTGTCTTGGTCATCCGGGTGAACAAGTATCTGATTAAATCCTGAAAATCCATATAGTAAATAAATTCTAGATGGTCCCACTACTCTTTGTTGGATATCTTCCATTTTGGGCAAAGGATAGTGGTCTTTTAGAGAGACCTGGTTTAAATTTCTCAAGTCTACACACAATCTGATCTCTCCTGTTTTTTTCTTGTGGGAACTAAATTGGATACCCATTCAGAGAATCTAATGGGTGCAATGATACCTGCTTCAAACATTCTCTTTATTTATTTTTCAATGAGGGGAAGAAGCATGGGGTTGATTCTTCTAAGTTTCTGTTTGAACGGTTTTTGATTTGTTTTTAAGGGAATGGTATGTTGGATCACTGAGGTGTCATAGGACTTCAAGTCCTTATAACTCCAAGCAAATACATCTTGGAACTCTTTGAACAAATCCACATATTTTGGGTTTTTATGAGGGGGCAGATTTTTGGACAACTTAATCATTTTGGGCTATTCTTCTGTCCCTATGTTGTGTTCTTCTATAGCAGCGTTTAAAGGCTCCATTTTTGGCTTTTTGGGCACATCATTGTCATCAAACATGTCTTCTAATGGAGTAAGGCTAGCAGGCAGAAAATTACTCTTTAGATCAATAACTCATCCTCTGCTTTGGTTGTTTCCTCTAAACACATTTGTTTAAGATGTTCTATGTTTGCATTGTCAAAAACAGTTGGGTTAAGGATTTGTTTAGCTTTTGCAGTTGTTACAGCCTGCTGATTTTCTTCTTTTAGCTGTTGGGAATCGTTCAGGGCATCCATGTCAATGTTTGTGTTCGAAAATTTGCCCTCAAGAGTGAGGAAATTGTTGATCTGGGCATCATTTTGAAACACTTGCCAATCTTTAACATTGTTAGGGACTGAGGGTCTATGTTTTATCTCAGCAGTGAAATGGTGATTTGGTTCAAAGGGAAGCTTGCATGTGCTAGCAAAAGTTGCTAGACTGTGAACATGAATATTATGGTCTCTTGAAATTTTGGCAAGCTTGGATTCATTGAAAGAATTGAGTATTTTTGTGGCAGTAGTCCTGTAAGCTCTCATTCTATTGTCATTAGTAACAAAGTTACCTTTCATTTGTTGGATGATCAAATCGGAGTCACCTAGAATGGAAACTTTTGTAGCTCCTAGGATTTTGAGCAATTTTAAGCCTAAGAGGAGAGCTTCATACTCTGCCATGTTATTTGTACATCTGAAATTTAGTCTATAGGCATGGCCTTCTACATGATTATCATGTCTATTGTAAATCCATACTCCTGCCACTGCTCCTAACTTATTGACAGAACCATCAAACTCTAAATACCATGTGATTTCTTGTTTGAGGTTTTTATTAAGAGTTTCAGTTATCTGAGGATTGGGCAGACTTACAATTTATGTTTCGGGAGGTTCTTCTTGTTTGTTGGTTTCCTTGACTGTTGTGACGATTTCATGGGCATTGGCAACTGATTCCTCATTGATGCATGTCTCTTGCTCTAAGGCTAAAGGCTTATCATCAGTTGGAGGATTGGTGTCATCATTAAATAAAATAAAAGAATCCATATCAGAATGGATTGAGTAAATTGGAAAATTTTGGGGCTTTTCCTCACTGCTTACCACATACTTCATCAATGTTTTTCTATACTGTCTCTTTGGTTTCCCAAAGACAGATATAGTGGCATAAGAGAGGTCCAGTTGAAGGGATCCTTGCAGTTTTTCCCCCCATGATCTTGATAGGAGCATGCCATATTTTGTTGGAATGTCAGCCACTACTACGTCCATTAGGATTGTCTTGTTGGGAGATTGGACTAAAGACACACAAAGGTCTTTGATTAAGCCTAAACATTTGACTTGACTTGAGTCAAAGGAATATAGATCTTTGTATGGTCTTGTGACATCAAGGTTCAACTTTTCCATTACAGCTTTGGGCATAAGGTTATGTAAGGCACCTGAGTCAAACATAGCATTATGCAAGATTTTGTCATGTATGTGTAGACGGACATAAAAGGGTGGAACAGGTCCATATGTTGATTTTCCGTTAACTTCTGGACCAAACAACAGCTTAGGGGTATCATCTAAAACATTTACATCATCCCTGACCTCTGGGAGTTGAAGTGACCTTTGAATTTGTTGCCTATAAACATTATGTTTGGCAAGTTCGGAGAGGGGAATGGATATTTTGAGTTTTCCAATATCTACTTATAAATTGAATGGTTTCTCTAATGGATTCTTAGCGTTGATAGTAGTAGATTTCTCTTTTCCAGGCATACTCTCTGTGTTTTCTTTTTGAATGTCAGCGTTATGATGAATCACAGTTTGTGGTATTTCTGTTTTGGGAAGATTTTTTGGAGTGATGTTCAGATTTTCTTTTGAGGGAGAGGAAGGTAGAGGCTGATCCATAGGAGGCTGCATGTCTGTTATATCCTCTACAGTTACCTGATGCGAGTTTGTGACAGCAATATCAGCTAGTTCTATTATGACAACCTTGTCTTTAATTTTGTTGGGCTTTTCGCTATCCTTTGTTCTGCTAGATGCAGGGACATCAATGGTTCTTGTTCTCAGCTTATATTGTTTGTGTACCTCATACACAGCAGAATCATAACCTTGTTTAAAATCAAAAGACTCTCCCGACTTGGTCTGAAATTGTTTTACATCAGGGTAGTTTCGGTCCTCTTGAGTGAGAAATATTTGTTGTTCATTTTTCGAATCTATCAGGTTCATGTGAGTCCCATCCGTGGGCTCACTGGATGTGGATGCCTCTGCGTAGTTTTCTTGGAAAGGAGGCCTAATATCATGGTCGGGACTAGCCCTTCCAACGTTTGTGGTCTGATTTTTCCTGAAGTTTGGGTTCCTTATGGTGTTGGACTGTTGTCCTTCCCATGATGATTTTCTCTCAACGCTCTCTACTCTGTCTCCTAGCCTATGCATGCCGTTGATGATAGCATCTAGTTTTTGGTCTAAGGCTGAGGGTTCTTCCTTGAAGGTGGTTCTTCTCTCGGTTCTGGCTCTGTTTCTTTTGGAAATTAGGTTTTCCTCCACACTAACAGCAACATCTTGCATCTCTGCAAGGCTTTGAGGGGCTCTTTCCCTTAACTGATATGCCATTTCAACATCAAAACCATCAAGGAATTTGTACAAAGCCAGATCAGGTGGAGGTCTCAAATTTTGTGGTATTGCATTATAAACATTATTAAACCTTGCACAGTAGTCCAGAACCGTTTCCTGAGGGCCTCTTTTGATAGTATCATACTCAGATAGTATGTGTAGGGGGTCTTTCTTTTTCTCCCATCTGTTAATAAATGTCTGGTATAAGGCTTCTGGATTTAATATGGAATTGGGTGTAAGTGCTCTAAACCAGGTCCTGACATCATCGATCAAACTTTGGACAAAGATCTTCATTCTCACACTGTCATCATCAATCTCGTAACTCTCAAAGTAATCCTGCATTTTCTTTGTATGTTGTAGGGTTGTGCAGGAATTTGTACCATCAAAATAGGTAATTTTTGTCTAATAATCCTGAGGCATAGCCCCGGGATTAGCAGGCAGCTGTAAGGGCGCATATCTATTAGCCATATTAACAGGGATGAGTGGAACAACATGGATAAGAGGAACAACTGGGGTTGCTGGGATAATAGGAGTAGTAGCGGAAGTATTTGCAGTGAATGGAGATGTGGAAGAAGTTCCTGGAGAAGTGGATGATGAACAAGGGGAAGAAGGATTTGAATGGAACAAAACTTTAACAGGGGTTAAAAACCTACTAGGTTAAACTATTTCGGGACTAGAAGCAGTCAAACCTTCTTCCTGCTCTTGCTTTCGAAGGATCTTAGGGATTATGTTGGGATTTTCAAAAATAGCTGGGGGTTTTGGATTTGGATTTGATCTTGTGTAGCGCGAATGCTTCTTGGGAGCCAGCTTCTAACTTGTTTTTTGGGAATTTTCTAGGAACACAGGTCGACCGAACTTTTTAAGGGTCAGTTTCTTCCTCTATGGAGCTTCAGACTGGTTTTGTGAGATTATCTGAGGAGGTCCCCAGTGGAGTCGCCATTATCACTCAGGTTGTCCCTAAGCTCATGAAGGGATACGACCGAGGTAACCACAAACCAATCTTTGGATTGTAGGTTCTAGCCCACCTGCAATCAGAGAGGGCTCTCTCTTAATGATTTAGCTTTGTTGATGATGATTTTATGCTAGCTATTGGGTTCAGTGGGTTTTGTTGGTGTTTGGATGGAAGATGGATGTAAGGAAGATAATTCCAAGCAGAGAGGCAAGGGATAGTGTGATGAGTTTCAAACCATTAGGCATGGAGTCATGGATTGAGGCTTGTTGTTGCGTTTTCTTGGTCACAAGAAGATTATAGAGCAGGATAGCTATACGTGAAACAATACCAATTTTCTAAAAATATGGGATGAAAATCAGAGAAGAAAGGCAATTAAGAATCTTTCATCAACTAACAGAGAAGGGAAATGAATGTATGATTATCTAGGAGCAATTAAGAATTCCTAACTAATCATTCATATGTGAAAGAAATAGTGTAAACATGATCATTTAAGTATGCATATTCATAACTATTCCTGATGAAAACATATAGAAATCACATAAATTGAGCATAGGGTGCTGCCAAGCAAATCCTAAACTATTCTTTTTTTCTATAAATTTAGATGGTGAACATAGATGGTAAAACAAACATGAAGAAAAACTAAAATAGAGTTAAAGAACAATTATTTAGCCATGTAGAAGCACAGGAATTCCACAGTGACTCTTTGGCCAATTAGACTCAGCAGGCAGTCCTCAGAATCCATGCATTTCAGCAGTCATTGACTATAGAAATTATCACATTTACAGTGCGAGTCTCTGCTCAAGCAAAATATCAAACTAACAAAGACCAACCAACCAACCTGTTACACTGAAATTTGTCACCATGACTATCTGCAGTTAATATGGCTCCATCAATAGTCATATTATCCTCCTTGTCAAGCCTCATACCTCTGCTCTTCATGTCAAAACTTCAAAAAGAGAGAAA
>APFE030978718.1:0-19876 GCA_000404065.3 Pinus taeda
CATGACTTCACAAAGACTTCTAGCTTGAATTTCTCCAACTAATTAACTCAAGATGAATTAATTAATTATTTCCAAGCAGCTGGTGAGACTAAATTCAAATTTAATTCACAATTTTAATTCAAGGACAAAAATTAAAATTGGAATATTTTGGATTCTATTTTTATCATTTCTTGTTGCTATTTTCAACACTCCCTCTCAACAAGAAAGGAATTCAACTCGATCTCAATCCTGAACCTTTGGAATGTTCTGCATGAAACACCTCTCTAGTGTTGTTGCTCCAGCAACTCCAAAAAAAACATCCAGCCTGAATCAATATAATGCATCTGTCATCAAAGTCTTTGACTGCTATTGCCTCTGACTACTGAAAACTCTGCGCTTCTGTTGACTCTGCCTTTCTACACTGTTGTTAATCCTTCTTTGCGCTCTTTAGTATCTAAATGATCTGGCCTCTGTCACTTTGATCTTTGACTTCATTAGTCCCACTGATTCCTCCTGCTACTATGTACTTTGGGCTCCTTTAGCAATGTAGGATCCATGAGATAAAACCTCTCAATGGACCCTGCTGAATTTTAGCCTTCTTGAGATTATCACTTCACATCGCCCCACCTCACACCTGGAGGTATGGCTGCATGTGATCCCTCTGCCCACTTGGCTCAAAATTTTCCCCTACTGGAGGTTTCTGCATGAGTGGATGCCTCCACTCGGTCTCCTCTCAGCATCTCCAATTGTGGCTCCTCCACAATTGTTTGAGACTTCTTCTTGGACTGCATGTTGAGTGGTAATGTACTCTCCCTCTCAACCACCAAGTATCTAACCTTTGCCTTGCTCCTCAAGGCTTTGCATGCATCTTGTACCTCAAGTGCATACAGGTTCTTAGCTAGCACACCAATCTGTTTCATCTTTCCCGCCGTCACGAAATTTTCTGGAAAAAGAGCTAATTTTAAATCAGTGATATCTCCCTCATCCGAACTCTGATTCAGCTATTTTTTTGTTTTGAATTTGGGTATTTTTCGCAGGGAATCCAGATCTGCTATTTGTTTCTGAAAATTTTGCACAAAATTTTTCATATATGCTCTGCAAACTTGCGGCCCATTTTTTTTTTACTTCGAATTCTCTTCTTCGTATACTGTTCACTGCTCCAATAAACTTTGCCCTGATACCATGTAGAATTTCTTGCAAATTCTCTACCAATCTACCTCTAAGATCTATGTAGAAAATCTGGTTGTAGATTAACTTGATAATGCAATATACCAAAGCAAAATACTATAATCTACTTCTATTATCAAACTTGCGGAAGCTTAAAGATCGAGTTGAATCAATTTTGAACACATATAACCAGAAGAAGAAGAATCAATTCACATGAAACACAGAAAATACTCAGGGGAAAGCCTTAGCTAAAAACCCCACTATTTGTATTATCACACAAGGTGGAAATATCTCAGAATAATACAAAGCCTTAGCTAAAACAGCTAACCAGCTCTTAGTACAATCCTCCTGGATGCTCACAAGCAAACAAGGCTTCTCACAAACCTTGTCCTCTGCCCTCCAAGCTCCTATTTCCTTGCGCAATTACCTCTGGGATGATCTCCTTCACCCAATGTAACACTCCTCTCACACACTGCTCTAACACACCGTTAGAACTGCGCAATCCTCAAGGAACCTTATTCCTTCTGCATGGATGAGTTTCCTTCATAGGAAAACTCATGCAACTGATAGTAACCTGTCCTTGACATTTAGCTCAACTAGGTATTTCTTAGAATAGACATGCATGAGTTAGTGATGAGAGAATCTTCAATTATCTGGAGTACACTAGTTGGATGCATGCATGCCTTAACTGACTGAACTCACAATTAGTTCCTCAAACAGTTTGGAACTAATTTAACTGGACTTAACTCAGTAAACTGAGCTAACTAATCACAACTCAAATATAACTCAATCTTATCTCCTTAATTAAGGGATAATATCCTTAATTTGAGGGATAACTGTTCCATGACTTCACAAAGACTTCTAGCTTGAATTTCTCCAACTAATTAACTCAAGATGAATTAATTAATTATTTCCAAGCAGCTGGTGAGACTAAATTCAAATTTAATTCACAATTTTAATTCAAGGACAAATTAAAATTGTAATATTATGGATTCTATTTTTATCATTCCTTGTTGCTATTTTCAACATTTACAACCTTGTTGACCCTACTGGATCAAGAAATTTCCAGTACCAATAGGTTCAGAATCCTATTGGTCTATCTAGATCGAACAATGTTAGGTATGAGTAGCCTTATGGGGCTCAGGTCCAATATCAAAATCCTTACATTCCATACGATTCTCAAGGATTGGTTAATCAACCTTACACCATCCCGTCTGGGCAGTACAACCAGTCTGGCTACAGCCAGATTCAGTTTGGTAATTTCTCGGGCACTGTTCAAGTACCCTTGCAATAACAAGGGCAACTTTTGTAACAACAAGGGCAGCTTTTGTAACAGCAAGTGCAGCTTTTGCAACAACTAGGGTAGCCTTTGTTACCGCAAGGGCAACCTTTGTTGCAACAAGGGCTTTCCATGCAACAATAAGGGAAGATTATCCCGCATTAAGGTCACCTACAACAAACGCAAGGTTAGCCCTTCCAATAGTTGTAGCAGGCCACGCAGTAGCAGATGCACTATGCTCTGCATACCTCTCAACCTATACCCTCACAGGGCCAACCTCTGTAAACCCAGGGACAAATTTTGCAACCACAAGGTCAACAAAACCAATCTGGGCAGTAGAAACCCTTGTATACCTATCAAAAAGGGCAACCCTTGCAGGGACAGGTTCAAGGTCAAATCCTATAGCAGTAGGTGCAGAATCCTCTTTTCCAAGGCCAACAGGTTCAGAATCTTGCTGGCCAAGGGCACTAGGTACAAAATCCCTACGTCCAAGGGCAACAAGCGTATCAACCTTATGCCCAAGGACTGCAGGTCCAGAACCCTCTTGTTCAGGGACAACAGGCCCAATAGCCCTGTGTTCCAGGACAACAAGTCTCATACCCATATGTCCAAGGTCGAAAGGCTCAACAACCTTTTAATCCATATGTTTCCTATCAACAACCTGTGCTTGGACAGTTTTAAGGTATTCAAGGTTTGAATCCTCCCTTTGTTCAAGGTAATCTGCAATGGGGGCAGCCTCAGATGCCAATTGGATAGAATCCCCCACTGTGGGGTCAAAATCCTTACCAGCAGGGATGGGCTCCTCCTTATGGGCCCACCTATCGACCTCCCATGCCTTTTAACACTCAATTACCTTTCTTGGCTACAATTGAGTTGCCGGATGTATCACATCTTACGAATGATCCGATTCTTCATTCGCCATACTGGCCTCTGGTGCCATCCAAGATACCAAGTGATTGCCCAAAGTTCGATGGAAAAGCTAAAGAAGATCCTTAGGTCCATGTGATGACATATCACCTATGGTGCTCATTGAACTCATAGGTGGACGATTCTATTCGTCTTCGTCTTTTCCAATGAACCCTCGCGGGTGCTGCAGCAAAATGGTACATTGAGCTACCTCGAAGTACCTTTCATGACTTCAATTCGTTAGCCATGGCCTTTCTCATGCATTTTCAGCTATCGGTTCATTATGAAATGGGCACCTATCTACTCACATCACTTAAGCAAGACACTGCGACGCACCTCTGCATATCCATGGATGAAGATGTAGACGTTGACTGATCAAGTTTGAGATAACTGATAATTTTCTCACCGGATGGTTTACCAAATCGTTTGTAGCCCCAATTTCTCACGATATAGTGATGGATGGATGCATCACTGAAGAGCAAGCCATCGCTCGTGCCCATTACTTGGACCTTGTCTACTCTCAGTCTAGCACCTTATACAAATTATTACCCAATTCTCCACAACCATCATCTGATCCTGCGACATCAAAGTCACCCAGTGTTCCTCCCGTTGATGGAGTTATTGGTTTAGTATCCTAGGCCCCTGTCAAAACTTCTTCTAAACCAAAGTCGGTCTCAAATACTGCTCCCAACAGTTCATCTCAAAACCCTCCAAGCCTATTGAAAAATGAAATTAACTCAAGCAGATTACAGAAAAACACACATAAAAATCAGACACAAAATATGGGTGGAAAAATGCTGAAGCCTCATGCTTCCTCAGGTATTCTCTCTCATTTTTATTCATTTATAATTGAATATAGTGTTACAAATAAATAGATGAGAGACATTGTTCTCAAGATAGTGCGTGCTATCTTAGACACTTTTGGTTGAGATAATTTCTCCTTTGGTTGAGATAATTTCTCACCAGACACACATCAATATAGGAGTTACCTAAACTAACTCCTATCTTAGAGGAACAACCCAAGAGTTAGGCACAAATTCCTTACTTGGAATATTTAATTAATTAATTTATTTTTGGATTTATTATTGTTTTATGAGAGAGGCTAACATTTTTATTTATTTATTTTTTTCTTAGAGGTCCATGCTGTCTAGTCTACCGCAGCGGATAAATCCTCAAAAGGAAAAAAGAAAGGCAAAGGAAAGGCTAAAGCCGATGCCCCGAAACAGGGTCCTCCCAAATTGTCTACTGATGAATCATCGCAATGGAAACCTAAGTATCCCTGCCTCATTTGTCAGGAGGATCACTATACTAAGGATTGTCCACGACGATCCGAAATTAGTCAATTTCTCAAGGGGACTCCTGCTGTCCTTAGAGAGAATTTTCTGTCTCAGTAGACTCAGATGGTAGAACAACCCCGATATGCTTCCTCTGGATCTCAAGTGTTCATGATGAGCATGCCCATTAATATGGCTACCCGATCGAAGGATTATCAAACTCCAGCTCCCACAACAGGGAAAGAAAAAGAAGTTCTACCTTCTTCTTCTACCTCAAGTTCTGGCCCTCTACAAATCAAGCGCTCTAACCATGATTCTGCTCCACGGCCACCCTCTCGAGGTGTGCTAAGGAAATCCTTGTACATTCCCAACTCCCTAGCCGCACAGCATTACAATATTGTTGAAGATTTGGCTCAGGCGCCATCAGCCATGTTGGCTCTCGAGGTACTCCAAAGATGCCCATCACAGTGGAAATCTTCGCTGTCAGCTATCAGGGGCATCAATCCCACCAATTCTAATTTGATCTGTTTCAATCTAGAGAACCATGTTCCGAGACTTCCTCATCAGATTGCCTTTCTTATTTAGGTAATCATTAATGAAAAGACCATTCACCGCACTATCATCGATGAAGGTGCTTCTACCTACATCATGTCAACTGCATGTTGGAAGGCTATTGGTTCCCCTACATTGAACTAGTCTTCTAACACGTTGGAAGCTTTCGATGGGTGCGATTCGTGACCCTTCGATGTTTTACCCAATCTTGCCATCACCTAGAAGGAAAAATAGTGCAAGTCGAAGTAGAGATTGTTGACGCCAATATCAATTATAATCTTCTACTTGACCGAAGTTGGACTCATGCCATGCATGCCATGGCCTCCTCTTTGTTTCATGTGATTCGTTTTCCCCAACAAGGGAGGATTGTCACCGTTTATCAACTATCTTTCTTTGCCTCCTCCTCATTTGATGGCAACATTCCATATGTCAAGCACTCTGGTGCTCCCTTTGAGATTGTGGGGTCAGGTCTCTTCAAATATTCTGCTTTAATGGGGATTTTTCCGCTCCCGCCTCCTCATGTTGCCTTCGTCAACATGATCTTGGTCAAATCTGATCCCTGGTTCATACCTGCGCCAGATATGGTTGATGCTTGGGGTGACGTCATGCCGCTTAGTCCCGCCAAATTCAATTACATGGAAATTGTTTCAACTATGAACTCTGCATCCTTTGATTCTCATATCTCGAGGACCTCTCTTGATATGTATTCTCAATCCCCTTGGCTTTGCACTTTGGAATCATCCGATCCCTTAGTCGAGACCTTCCTCGGCGATGAAGGTATCATGGAATTCGTGCCTCTCGAGGAATCGCCATGGATCGATACCCATCATCGCTCGTCGTTCCTATCTCGCCCGACAGTCATGTCTACCATTTTCGAAGAGTCCTCTTCTCCATTGCCTATTAACATGTCAATTTACCTGACATGATCAAGATATTTCAACTAAGGGCACCTTTATCCCTTCATGGATTCATGATTTTTTACCCCCACCGAGTTTTCACTGATTGTCTGCTGACTCGTAACCCTCCCTCGCCCATGGGGCATGGGGGCAGAGCCTTTAATGGGTTCCACTCCATTATTTCACTGAGTCGATGCTTACTCATCATGACAATAGTAAAACTTCAATATTCATCTGTGTTGATTGATTACCCGAGTCCCAACATGGACTCTCTCAAAAAGTACTATGCTTAGGTCATCTTGCATGGTTACTTATGTAAATTAGTGTGTGATTCATTTATGTACAGTGTGGTTTTGTGTGAAAGTTTTCAAACAACCTTCCTATTTACTATGCTTCTCGTGCTTTACAGATGTTTTCAGCTCCTCACGTCGGTTTCATCGATGGTGCTTGCTGAAGTACCCAGAACCTATCATTCATGGCATGGGCTATCTACAACCCTGACGGTGAGTTGATTTGGCTAGGTTTTACAACCAACAACATTGCTGAATACATTGCGGTCATCAAACTATTATCAGAAGCCATCACTCTCGACATCAGAGAATTGGTTGTCAACTTGGATTCATAGCATGTCATCCTTCAACTCAACGGGCAATATTTCATCAAGAACCCTCAAATATTACGAACGTATCTTCGTATCTGTCTGTTGGAAAGACATTTTGATTATATTACATATCATCATATTCTTAGATGCATGAATACATTAACAGACACATTAGCTAATTACGTGCCGGATAGACATTTGTTAAACATGTAAAAGATAAAACAAACCATTTGTACCATAATAGATAAGAAAATATAACATATGTACATATGTGAGAATGTTTGATATATCAAAACCCCAAAAAATAATATGTATGTCCATAATAACATTGGCGGCTCGCAGGCCTTGTACATCCATGGCATGCAAGCCTCAAAATATATGTAAGTACTGGACCTAAGAACTACTCAGCATGGTGGTCATGATAGCATGAGACATCTCGTACTACATGACTCAACAATCGATAGATCCGATCTGAGACTCCCACAGTATGCCTCTGGTACTGCCAAGGCATGTCTCCTATTCGAGCATACTCAGGGATGCCATGAGTCAACCCCTCGAGGTTCCTCACAATCTCCTCCTAGTTATCGCTCCCTTCCTAATAAGTGGTGACATCATCAATAGGACGGGGTTAATGCCTGGCTATCGGGGACATCCTGGCTGGCCTCTTTGGTCCAACATCTGCATACATAAGAGAAATGTTATAAGCATGCATATACTAAAAACAATTAAAAAACATCAAAATCAAAATTTGGTTTGGTTTTTACTTTTGTCATCGAATTCCTCCCCATCTGGCAAGGGCATATCCGGGTCTCCATGGAAATCAGTGCCTCTATACAGCCAGTCCTCCACAACGATTTTCTATCATCGTAGCCATGAAAAGAATGTTGGGCGGTAGGACATCTGCTGACCCCTTGTGATCCTGGGCATAAAACGATTCCAACGGGCCATCTGCGGATCGCGTGGTGCAGGAGGATCAACCTTAGTCAACTGATGTTGGAACAACGACACTCGATCTAGGAAAAAGGTCACAAGTATTGATCCAAAGCCAAATTGCTTGAGATTTCCTACCTTCGCCTTGGACAACTGGCGCTTGATATTCATCTTGATGGCCTCTGCCCAGTTGAATATCGTAGGAGCTGTGTAGTCAATAGCGTAAAGGAACTTCGACTTATTAGTCTCATGTTCTACTTGGGACCTCGCCACTCTGTTGATGGTCAACAAAGTCACCCTTAGTGTCAAATCCCGCACATTGGAAATATGAATCTTCCCGCTTTTGGATTTCAAGGCCTTAGGACAATGCACAACAAGCAGGGAAGATATGCTTGCCCCAACCAGACGTGACCCATACAAATTCACTGTCTCACCTTTGCGAGCTAGCCCAGTGATGAAGTAAATGTCTGAAGTTGTCAACTCTAGCTTCTGGTCCCTAATGACAAAAGTCTTATGATTTATGTCCCAAAGGATTATCAAATATCGAAGTAATTCAAGTTGGGCCCACATCCCTGGCGTAAGAAAAAATTTAAGGAGCCTGCAAGACCTTAAAGCCTCTAGGAAATTTGGATCATTCATTGCTTGGGTGTCCACATATTCATGTTCTCCTTCCTTCCAATCCACCATTTTCGGCGATTTCTCTCTTACAAAAGCCATTTATTTGAGTTAATCATCAATTTTGGTACATAAAAATCAAATTTTAGCAGTCAATTCTTGAGGAAACTTATTTTCGTCCTATTCACGGTGCCGTCGCACCTATTTTAGAAATAGACACACTGGTCGGCACGGATGGCCGTGCAAATAACCCTCGACCATCGCGATCCTGTGCCGGGAAATCACGTTGACTGAGGGTGAGAATTTTTCTCAAAAACCTCCCTAAACACTGAAAAAACAAAAAAAAAAAAAAAAAAAAAAAAAAAAAAAAAAAAAAAAAAAAAAAAAACCCGTTAAAATGGAGCTCAGGGCTTCAACTGTTACCTGGAACTGACGGCTCGTTGATTAGCCTCCCGGATCTCCCACAATTCACTCCAAAAAACTAGGGCAAAAGTGGGTAAAAGTCTTCATTGCAAAGGTAAAATGGTAAATGGTAAAGATATATTTACTTTACCCCTATTTATTCATTTTTTCGTGAAAATATCAGGTTTTGTAAATATTTTTGACCTATTTTTCCTGAAGGGCTCGATAATACACTTTGCCTTGCTTGTGCAGTGACAGGTGATGGACATTCGATGATGGCGATGAGTCATATTTGAGCTCTTTTCTCGACTCATTAAACCCATATGAAAAGATCGCTGAGTATTTTTTCCCTTTTTGACTCGTTAAAGAGAATAAAAATGGGGGGTCTGCTTTCATCTCTTTTCCAGCCCTTTAAAAATGAAAAGATAGCCGAGCCCTTGTCATTTCAAACTCGTTAATGGATGTGAAATGTCATGCACCCAGTATAAGTTTACCCCTTTTTCGGGTTGGGATGCATTATTTACGAAAAAGGTACTCCTTGACGGAAATGGTCAAGCGGTTCTCTCAAGTATTGTTTTCTACCTTTTCGGGCTTGAGAGACACAAATGTATGAAAAGGGACCATGTGGAGTTTTCTTTTACGTGTCTTTTTCAAACTCTCTAAACATGAAAAAGATACCAAGTTACACCTTTGTCAGACTCGTTAAACTATTAAACGACATCGGATTCGTCACCATGACGAATAGGATCTTGTCCTTCCCAGGGCTCGTTAAACTTACTAGGTCAGATTCATGCGAAGGATGAACTTACAGTGCAAGCACATGCTATCCCCTTCAAGCTTGTGATAAAAAATAATTGGGGTACTCGCCAGAAATGGTGGGGGGAAATTTTAGAAATCTATTGAGTTGTGTCGGCAACCCACTCTTGAACATGACGCTCTTTGCTTCGTGTTAGGTTGGGACATTCTCCTTTACATCGTTGACCTTCCTGGGTTTGGGCCATTCGTTTTTGCGTTCCATCTAATCTCTGCTATGTCACCATGACCACCGATCCTATGGATCCAAAGCTGCCAAACTTCTAGTTGTGTCACCAATATGTTCAAGAGTTATCCTTCTGTAGTTACACTTACCTCTGTTTCTCTATATCATCCAAGATCATTTTGCATCCTCTCGTCTCGCATCGATGATGTGGAATTCATTATGGCCCTCCTTCGACACGGTCACTTTTCGTTGATATCAGCTCATTATCCGGAAAGTTGATCGAGATACTCCCTTCCAGTACCTTAGAGCTTGCATGCCTCAATGGAAAGTTATTGTCACTCGATGACAAGTTCACATCATTGGCTTTCAATTGAGTGATTTCACAAGTGTTCGATTTCAGTTCCTGTATTCACATTCAATGAATTGTGCTGATAGTACTTTGAGGGCCATTGTCATTATTGGTGGTTTCTCTCGTGCTTGTTAACAATTTACATCATTGACTGGTAAGCAAACGACTTTCTAGCATGTTCGACGTCAACATATCTATTCACATGCTAGGTTCTGTACTTTGATCGGGTTGCGTTAGAGCGCAAGAGCCAAGACTCAGATCACAAAATTCTAGGTTGCGAAGTGGTGTGACATGGTTATGATGATATACATGTCTCTATTAGATGGATGGTTGCGACCAAACCATGAGTTATCATATGTGATCCTTCTCATTATTGGATGGCTGCGACCATACCTTGGTTTCCTTATGATCCTCTTTGACAGATGGTTGTGCCCATACCTGGATCCATTTACATGATCATTCTCTGGATGGCTGCATCCATGCCACGATTCATGTATCATTTGGCAGAGATCTCATTTTATGTATATGTATTTGTACTTGCTTGCAGGTGTTCCAATGACAGACCGGTTCCCTGCACTGATTTATAAAGCATTTCACCCCACTCCTATTCGGCCTTCACGCTTTTGGGGGCATCTATTACACAACATTTGTCACTCCCCTTGTACTCCCCGTTTCTTGATCCTGGAGGACCTCTACAGTGAACCCCTCATGCTTTTCCTTCATGGAGAAACTCCCATTATGTCCTTATTCATGAGTAGATCATTTCCTTTTTGTACCATTTCCCCTGAAACTTTTGTTTTGCCTAATTTACAAGATCGATGCTAATGGACTTTGTCTCCCCTGTGTTGATGTGTAGAGATTAGCACTATTCCCGATGCCGATCGGTGCGACTGAGCTGTGTTCCAGTCGTGCTGGTCCTTTTATGGATCTTTTTTTAAATTAGAGCTGAAGCTTCCATCTCTAGAAGCTTCATAATGGAAATCTAATAAATGGTTTGGCTAGATGGGGTCGAGGATGACATTTTGGGCTCCTTTCCCCTATAAGGATGGAACTACCTCATGGGATAAGTCCTTCTCCCATGAGAAGAGGATCCATCTCCCATACATCTTTCCTATATAAACCTCCCTTCTTCCCAAGCACAAGCTAGTTAGAGTGATTAGTGTGAAAATCAGAATTAGACAAGCAAGCTATTACTAGTTGTAGCTTTCTAGTTGTGTGAGGGAGAAGTGTGTTTGGTTTGGAGTGGAGCCTAAAGGGAAGAGTATTTAAACTATTGTTGTTTGAAGCCATCATGAAGTGCTAGTAGAAGTGTGTGGGAACCTGGTCTTGTCAGAGGAAGACTGTGACGTCAAGACGAATGGTTGTAATCTCTCTTTGATATTAATATATGCAACTCTCAATTGACTTCCTACATGTTTTGTAATATTACATTTTCATGTATTGATTCTTCTTGACTCATTAAGTAGGTTGAATTTCAATTTGTCTATTATTATGTTTGTGTGCGGTTGTTGTTTACTTGTTTCAGGAGCTTGAAGAAGGAAGCGAGAGATTGTTGGAGCGAGCAAGTGAGGATGTCATCAAGCAGGATAAGCGACCAAGATGTAAGCCCTCTTGATTGATTATAACCTAAGGAAATCTTCCATAGAATGTGTCCGTTGTGGCTAGACCCATTATCAAGCTAGAGGAATTTGTTTGTGTTCGCACTTATATTTTTACTTCAGGGGGGCTCGGCGGTAGCTCCAGGTCCAGTTCATATAATGTTCCACAGAACCTTGGCATAGGGCTCGACAGAGGGCGCAAAGGTTAGGCCCCAACCCAGGCCATATGACCTTCCATGTGACCCAATGCATGGTAATAATGAGGGATTTGATGGTCAGGGTGGGCCATTGCCCCAACCCTCGACCCTGTGGGACAAAAAATGACCATGATCCCAAACCTTAAGGGGCTAAGTTGGCGGGGGTAGGTCATTGGCCCTGACCCTCGCGCCGCATGTCCCATGTGACCTAAATTTCCACTTATAGGGGGTTATTGTGCATTTCAACGGACCAACAAATTGCACCCAAACTGACAGGAATCTCACCGGTCCCGAGAAAAAAAGGCGCTTGGTGGTTCTAGAAAAGGCTCAATTCGTAGAACAATGAACAAATGAGTGCAATTTGTAGAGAAGTTAGCAGAAAAAATTCTCTAGAGCATAACTTCTTAAGTTTTTGGCCAAATCAAGCCCAACAAGAGCCAAGTTGGAGTTTTTTTTACTATTATGGAGCCATTGGAGACATATTTTTTATAGTATGAGCACTTTAAGTCCATGTAAACACAAATTGGAGCACTTAATGAAAGAGGCCCAACAATGGAAGTTGGACTAGGAGATGTAGCCTAGGAGAGGGGTGAACTCCTTTATTATTTTTTTGGCTTATGTTTTTGATATGGTATATTTGTCTCTGTTTTATACTGTTAACTCAGTTTTAAAACCATTATTTTATTGACTTTTGCAAAGTGATCCATTTCCTAAAAGACATAAAATTTTACTTGCAAATTTTCCCATCATCTTCAAGTTTGTATAACATATCAGTTTGGTATCAGAGCTCAAGGTTATTTTGAAGGTTTGATTTTGTTTGCAAGTGTTTTCTGATGCTTACAAGGTTGAAGCTCAAAAGAGGAGGAGGAGAACTTATGGAGCCAAGGTATCAAATTGTTTTAAGGGGAACACACATATCTCAAATTTCACCAATTATGGCACATGAAGAAGGTCATGAAAGGATATCTGAAGATGAGATAACTTTTAGAAAAGCTTTCTTTGAAATGTCTAAAATGGTTAAAGTTCTTTATGAGGAGAGGAACTCAAGGTTGCAAGGGGAGATCTCAAAACCTCCAAAAGAAAATAGGGACAAACCTCCAAAAGGGAATGGAGGGAATGATGACAAGCCACCACCTTAACCTCCATCTTCATCTTCATCTTCATCCTCATATTCTTCTACTTCTTCCCCTTCACAAACACCTCCAAATTCTCCAAAGTGACATGGTAAAACGCATTTGTTAAGGCTTGACATAAATTTTTAATTTCCTATGTATGATGGAGAGGTAAATGCTAATAAATTAGATAATTGGGTTCGTCAGTTTGAAGTGTATTGCAGGATACAAAGAATCAAATATGATGAAACCAAAATTCAATTAGCTTCTCTTAGGTTGGAAAGTGCAACACTTATTTGGTGGGAGGCCAAAACTCAAGAGGACATGAAGAAAAGTGGTAAGGTTTTATCCTCTTGGAATGATTTTGTTGCTATAATAAGAAGACAACTTTATCCATTAGCATACATGCAAACAACTATAATGGATTGGCAGAACTTTAGGCAAGTTAAAGGTCAAAATGTGCAAAGCTATACTCAAGAATTTAGGAAAAGATATTTAATTTTGGGTATAGATTTATCTTGTCAAGACACTCTACTAAAATACATTGGAGGTTTTCATGGTTATTTGAGACACACAATTTTCATTTTTAACCCTACAAAGCTATATGAAGTTTGTGTACAAGAAAATCGTTTAGAATCAAGAGGGAAGAATGTTTCTGAAGAAACTAGTGAGAAGCCATTTATGTTTGGAGACAAAGGAAAGGGGAAGTTCAAAGGCAAGATAAAAAGAATGCTTCAATCAAGAAGGAGGGAGAAAAAATCAGATGTAAACATTGTTCAAAAAAAGGCCATGATGAAGACCACTGTTGGAAACTTCATCCTAAGATGGGACCCAACAAGTTTAACAACAAGGAGAAAGAAAAGATTGTTGCAACAACTCAACAAGATCTAGGATCTGATTCCAAAGATGAAATGAAAATCATAGTCATGGGATTGAAAGGTAAGGATTCTATTGCAAGTACTAGTTCTTCTAGAAAGCCCACTGAAACTCAAAATGAAAGAGAAAGAATAGAGATTTTCCATATTGGAGTCATCACAAAACATAATAAAGTAGATACTTTGTTTGGAAGTGGGTTAAAAGCAAACCTTATTTCAGAAGACATTGTCAAGAAACTAAATTTGGAAACCATTCTTCATCATAACCCTTTGTCACGCGGAATGAGTCGATCTTGCGGACAAGATAGACCTTCCTAGAATCTAATGAAGACCTAATGACAAACAAACCAACCAGACACTATCTTTCTCTAAATGCGATTTATAAATAAGGGCAAACAAATGTGTTTAAGGCCTACCTCATGTCCAACGCAAGTTTGGAGATGCCTTCGCTCCTTTGATTCAAGTAAGTTCCTTTGTCGCAAACCTGCAAGCACAAACAAGGAAAACAATTAAATAGCACCTGAATATCCAATATTATGAAACATATTTAACATGAAAGTCAAGGAGTCCATGAAACAAATAACATGAGATACTTGTTGAGAAAAATGAGCTTTATTGTATTAATTCAAAAGAGAAGAACCTTACAACCTTTGGCTTGACGCTGTACAAGCTCCTCCCAGGGTCCAACAAGAAGTCTCCTCTATTTTGACAAGCTTCACTCACTCCCTAATGGGGCAAAAAAGGTATGTGATCTCTCCTCTTAAGCTCAAATAGGAAGTCTTGATTTCACTAGCATTTACCCTCAAAAGTTCAGCTTCTAACCTCCCTGGCCACTGACCCAATGCCTTAATTTATAGTGCAATGGAGATCAGTTACCAGCTCCTCCTTCAAAGGGATAGAGTCCTTCTTCAAAGGGATAGCTCCTCTCAACAAGGGATTAGTTCCTCCTTGTATGGGATGCATGAACCACTTGGAGCGAACAATCCACGTAATAAATCCTTCTAGAAAACTATAGAATCAACCCAAGATGAGTATTTTAAGATAAAAATTGTGCCTTTTGACTTTTACAGGGGTACACACCCTCCCCTTTACATACAGAGCGTACAAGTACACAGATATCTTGAACAAAAGGTGCGGGCCCGCAGGAAAAGCTAAGAGAAAGTGCGGAACCAGAGTTATATTGCTTTTTTGATGTCTTTCTCTCTTTTCTCAAGCTTGTTTTCAAGAGCTGAGGTTTAAGACTTGCTTAGGAAGCTGGTATAGGTGATGATAGGCCTACACCGACTGCAAATAATCAAGGTGACGATATTTTTGTGTAACAGATTGCCCCCTAAAGTGCGAAGTCTGTAGTATATGAGGATTTTCATTTATCATATAGGAAGAGTGAAGTGCTTTATCATTTCGAGGATCATCTTGCGGAGAGCCTGGTTGGAACCTGTAAAAACATTCAATGCAAAATATATATATGAGATAATATCATCGCTGAGGTAGGCATTCCCATACTCAGATAAAAACTGACTAAGAGACTGAAAACTGACTAGAAGAAACACCGACTAGAAGACTAACTACTGCTCTGGTATAGGAATGATATCGTAACACATCATAAGTACAGACACATGTGGACACAGTATGGATGCAACCATCTGTTTATGAATAGTCCATAATATAATGAATACCAAATTCCTCACAACGTGGATGGTAGAAACTAGATCTAGGGTCTTCATTTCTACGTCCCGAAACAGTACGATTCTATCCATGCGATTGAATGTGTTGAAGTCGAACATGGTAGAAACCCCTTGATTACCAGTTAATGATGTAAACTGTTAACAAGCGTGAGAGAAACCACCAATAATGACAATGGCTCTCAAAGTACTTAGCACAATCCATGAAATGTGATAAGATGTGTTGATGTCGAACATGTCATGGGATCCCTTGATCGAAAGTCAATGATGTAAAATGTCGTCAAAGGCGAGAAACCTGCCATTGAGGCATGCAGATCTCAAGGTACTGACGATTCCTAGATCATCTTTCTAGATAATGAGTTGAAGTCGATAGAAAGCGATCCGTCATAGGTAAGCCCACAACACGAAATCATAGATCAAGTTGAAGAAATTTAGTTGCAAGGACTGAATCAGGGATGGTCAAGATGGATGACAGACATTTTGCAGATGAATGGCTTATTTGCACTGACCTCTTGAACACATAATGACACGACAGATGGTTTGGTAATGATTGACCCAAAGTTAATACCCAGAAACCGGCTGAAGACTTTCAATATGGTTTGATCAAATGTTAGGTAAAGGATTTCCCAACCCAGGTGAATGAAAGTGTCGTGTTCAAGAGTGGTTATAAAGTATGACAAACAGACTCACTTTTCTCTCTTTTCCCCCACCATTTCTGGCAAGTACCTCTTTATTTTTTACAAGCTTGAGGAGTGTAACATATGCTTGATTATAAGCTCAACCTTCGGGTGAGTCCAACTTAGTTTAAATTCAAACCCTAAGAAGGAGTGGTCCGTTCCTGTTTGTAATAGAATAGGTCCTTTACTGTCGAATTTTAATGAGTCCAGTATAGGAGAAACTCGGCGTTTTTCATTTTTAGAGAGTCTGAAAAAACTTAAGAAGACTCCGGGTTTTGACTTTTTTGTAAATTTGTGTCTCCCAAGCCCGAAAAAATTATAAAATAATACTTGAGAGAATCGCTTGATCTTTTACGACCAAGGAGTACTTTTCGTTATTAGTGCCTTTGACCCGAAAAAGTAAAAAAGCGACCAAGGACACGTCGTTTTATAACCAATATCGAATTTGAAACGACAAAAATCCGGAAATCTTTTTATGTTTTTACGGTCAAAAAAGAGCTGTAAATCGACTGTCTTTTAATTCCATTTTAACGAGCTTAAAAGAAAAACTCGGCAATCTTTTCATGTTTTGGGAGTCAGAAAAGGGCTTAAAAGGTGACTCTGGTTGAAAATGATAAATTTGACCTGAATAATCCTATTATCTTGCATAAAAGCACAAACATTACTCATACCTACTTGAAAGAGATAAAAATGTCATAATAATACCTTTTTAAAGTGAAACATAAACAAATTTGAAATTTATTTACTCAAAAAACTTATAAAAAGGGGTTTTACCATTCATTTTTACCATTTGTGATTTGGGTGAGGAAATAGTGCTTTTGCTCTGAAAACTTCCCGAGAGGATTGCGGAAAATCCAACCGTCGGAATCGGATGCCGTCTTCACCAGGTAATCCACATCATCCTCCTCTTGTTTTTTAACCATTTAGTTTTTCAATTTGGTCATTTATGTTGTTTTTTGGGAGGGTTTTTGGGTGAAAAACCCGCGCTCGGGGTACGCAGGCTCACCACTGCGAACCTGCGGACCCCGACTTTTTCTCCATTGGGAAAATTTTTTGGGTCTGCACCTTCCATGTGGACAAAGTGCGGCCCCACGCAATGTGTCCAACAGGAAGGTGTGGGCCCCGCTGCGAGGGTTTTTAACCCAAAATTCTAAAAAATTGACGAAAGAAAAACAATTCTAGCATTCTAATTGATCTTTTGGTTTGATGTAGGGAGTACACCATGCTAGATTGGCGAGAACGAGAGCACGAGGATGTGGATGCAGCCGCATGGAATCATCAACCTTTGGTTGATGCTTTGAGGGCGTGCAGACTATACAAATACTGGGCCATTCCTGGCATGAGGGCTCAGGTGGATTTCTTGCAGTGGATGGTTGATAGGTGGAACGTCCAGGACCAGTGCTTCTTCATTGGTGGCCACCAGCTCGAGATTGAGCCGACGGATATATACTTTTTGACTGGGTTCCCTAAGAGAGGCGTTGACTTGACCCTGTTCGGAGCTAGGGCGGGTGGCCAGTCCGTCGAAACTCTCCGATTAGAGTACTGCAACAGGCAGTCTAGAGACAAAGGGATATACATAAAGACCATACCCCTTCCTGAACTTAAGGTAATTGCATTCACTGTTACTCGACTTTGCAGGGCTGCCGCATTACATATTTCCACCGGATCCCAGATGCGTATGGCAGTCGATTGCTTTCAGGGCACCGTTTTCAACTGGTGCGATGCTGTGTTGGCCAATGTGAAGGGCCAATTGACGAGGGCCAAGAACGGACGACTGAAGACTTTTGGTTATGGTGCTATAGTCGTCAGCTTTGGCCTGGAGAGGATTCCTATGCTCATCCCGCAGCACCTTACAGTTGTAGTTGGGCAACCCCGAGAGCCCAGACTGATGCGATGGGTCGCAATCATGGCCCATCATCCTGACGAGGGGACCGAGGTCATCCGGTTCAAACCTGAGTTTTTCCAATGGTTGGAGCATCAGGTTTTCTCTATCCAAGACTTTCCTTATGCTCGGATTGACTTTCGTGGAGACCCAGACATGGCTCTTCCTCTAGGAGAGCAGTGGGATGACTCAGGTAATCATTTTCAACACTTTCCTAATGTTAATTTTTATTATTTTTATATCGTCCCAAAACTGATAGTAATAATTTTTTTTAAAATGCAGATGTGGGTCCACAGCGACCAGCCGCTCTTCGGCCCTTCGAGAGAAAGCAACCACTTATGCCAGCTCCAGCCCCACAGGACGAATCAGCAGAGACCTTGGCTGAGTTAGAGAGTCACCTAGAGTGCTTGACAGGGGACATTCCCGAGACTAGCATAGACGACATCCCTCGTCGGCTTCAGCGCTATGTTATTGGAGTCCCCGGACCTTTTAGGAGGTTCCTTTGTAAGGTGGCCTGTGCAGTGGTTTCGTATCGAGATCATCACTAGTGATGGGATGAACGCTTATGTAGTCACATGTGACATTTTGATTTTTGTATCTATCATTTTTGCCGATCATAAGGTGTTTTTCAACCTATGATCGAGGACTATGTATTTTTTGACACACTCCTATATATATATGATATCGTTATTAATGGCTTGTCTTGTTAAACATGTTATGGAATGTTTTTAAATTTACTTGTATGATTATCGCACATGTCTACTTAACACTTGAGAAGCAATTACATCTGCTAATTTATTTAAAGATCTTGGAATATGCTGATATTCAATGTAATCAAATTCACGTTCCAAGAGACGCACTCTCAAAGATAATCTTAATAAAATTGAATTTCTAATGGCGTATACTCTATTAAGCTGTAATACAACGAGTTCAGAATCTAACCTCACTATCAAACTCCGAATCCCAAATGAAATAGATTCAGATAATAATTCCACCACTGCACTAATACTCTGCAATGTTGTTTGTTGTTTAACCGAGCTTACCCATTGCATGAGATACCAACTCGTCAGAGGGTGAATAGATAACCCAAGCTGCGGAAGAAATATTCCGTGTACTACGACAAGCACCATCAGTGTAACCAATATATATTTGAAGAGGCGTCGACATCTGCGAAATCAAACGTAAAACCAAGATAAGTAGGAATAACGACGGAAAACTCAATCTCTAAGCTAAGCACACTTTAACCTAAAACACACTAGCTAGAAGACAAAACTAACCTAACTAAAAATCTCCACACTCGCTTTAAGCATAATATCTTTTCAGGTAAAGACCATTTCTGGGTTTACCTAAAGAGACCCCGTCAAAGTCTACCAACTCATAGGCCCCTTTCGCTAGCTTTCGCTTGACAACAAAGGGACCAAGCCACATAGGTATGAATTTTCCAGCGCCCAATTTATCATTTGCTTGATCGTACAAAAGGACTAAATCTCCTTCCGAAAAATTTTGAGGGGTTACATTTCGATCATATTGAGCCTTAATACATTTGGCATGAGATTTGATCGCTAATGCAGCATCGTGGCGATTCTCATCTAGCTGAGCTAAGTATAATAAATGTCTTTCCTCTTCAGAAGTAGCTGGAAGAAATTCAATGGCCATTCGCAATGACGGGATTTCGCATTCAATAGGTAACACAGCTTCCAAACCATAAACTAGTTGGAAAGGAGTGAACCCTGTTGATGTTTTGACTAAAGTTTGGTATGCCCATAGCGCTGAGAATAACATGTTGTGCCAGTTTGACCGATGAATCCCGATGATCCGTCGGATCATGATGACTAAGACTTTGTTGATGGCTTCAACCAGACCATTAGCTTGTGGATAATAAGGAGTTGAACTGTCATGACGCAAGCAAAGCTGGTCTGTAAGT
>APFE030978718.1:28633-46935 GCA_000404065.3 Pinus taeda
GAGATACTTGTTGAGAAAAATGAGCTTGATTGTATTAATTCAAAAGGAGAAGAACCTTACAACCTTTGCCTTCATGCTGTACAAGCTCCTCCCAGGGTCCAACAAGAAGTCTCCTCTACTTTGACAAGCTTCACTCACTCCCTAATTAAGCCAAAATGGTATGTGATCTCTCCTCTTAAGCTCAAATAGGAAGTCTTGATTTCACTAGCATTTACCCTCAAAAGTTCAGCTTCTAACCTCCCTGGCCACTGACCCAATGCCTCAATTTATAGTGCAATGGAGATCAGTTACCAGCTCCTCCTTCAAAGGGATAGAGTCCTCCTTCCAAGGGATAGCTCCTCTCAACAAGGGATTAGTTCCTCCTCTCATGGGATGCATGAACCACTTGGAGCGAACAATCCACGTAACAAATGCTTCTAGAAAACTCTAGAATTAACCCAAGACGAGTTTTTTAAGATAACGATTGTGCCTTTTGACTTTTACAGGGGTACGCACCTTCCCCTTTACATACAGAGCATATAAGTACACAGATACTTTGAACAAAAGGTGCGGGCCCGCAGGCAAAAGTGAGAGAAAGTGCAGAACCAGAGTTACATTGCTTTTTTGATGTCTTTCTCTCATTTCTCAAGCTTGTTTTGAAGAGCTGAGGTTTAAGACTTGCTTAGGAAGCTGGTATAGGTAATGATAGACCTACACTGACTGCAAATAATCAAGGTGATGATATTTTTGTGTAACAGAGACATCATTACAACCATGATCAACACCATGCAATGAAACAAGCACATGTAATGCAAGCATAATAGACAAAAATTAAATCGACGTGCATGCATGACCAACGCACACATCCCATCCAGCCCGAGCGGTGAACTGTGCTCTGATACCACTCTGTAACAACCTCTTGCCACATCTACCCAAGTAACCGACCAACCGGGGAAAAAATATGACGAGAGGCTACTATGATTAGACTCAACCTCATATGTGACCTTAAGGAAATGGAATCGATAGAACACAACATTCATGCCTTCCACATCAGCTGCAAGACCCCTGAGAACTATTCCAAAACTTCAAAAAGCTTGCCCTTGGCTCCCACTAAAGTGTTTGATCACTTAATTTCTAGACGCTCTCATGACATAAGCTTACCAGCATCGAGGAGGCTATGGATTCTCTCATGCTATAGGCATGCTAGCATCCAGAGGCTATTGTTTCTAGTTCTTCACCAGTGTCCTCGGGATTTAAGCCACATTTTCAGGCCCATAACCTAGGTCACTACCTAGAATTGCATGACACCTCCAGAATAGTAAAATAACAGGGAAATAATGATGCTAAAGAAAATACATGAACACACCTTTAAACAGAAGCCTACTAGCCATGAAAGGAATTTCGTAAACATATCACAAACATGTAATATATAGGTGTAAGCAACAAAATTAAGCATAGGGATCTCATACTTATCTTAGAATCACTAAGAACCATTGTTCCCTCATACAATTTACTACATTGTAATCTATTAGGTCATAGATACATTGTTCATTCTTTTACAAGTAAAAACATGATGAGAGCCATGCATAGCGACTATCATAAAACATATATATATAACCAACATAATAGCAACAGAAATGCCAATGAAATCACAACCATATGATCTACATATAAACCAATATAATACTCATATAAATACAAGGAGAAATAACCTTTCATTAATGATGCAAAATCCAAACCTGGGATGGGGCTACCACATTCCACCCGACCATAGAATGGATGAGCCAAATATATCTTAATCCATTCACCCTTGTGCCATATTCCAAGCATGAATGTGGAACTCAAACCAAAATAATCAACCAGAGCATATCGAGCCTAAACCACCTCACCCTCATCAATAGAAACTAGGCTTTACCGTAATCCATCCAAGATCACTAGACCAACACAATAAACATGTCATAACATGTTTTACCATGATCACAACTTGATCATTAGGTCAAAAAATCATGGATTCCATCAGATTTATCCACCTACACCTTGAGGGATTTTTCTATCTCCTAGTCTCTCAGGCTTTATTTCAATCCAAATCTGGATCACTAGTTCCTAAACCAAGACCCATTCTCCGGGATTTACTGCATATGCGAACCCAGGATTACGAGGCCCAATAAAGAGAAAACCACCTTTTGGCTTTACCATATATCCTGCCATTCACCGGCAAGGATTCCTAGGTCCACTGAGGCAACACAATCCTAGCTTTATCACAACCCACAGTCTGGCTTAGGGGTCACTAGGATAGTGGATTTACCATAATGCATAGTCCGGTTTAGGGACCACTAAGCCATGTGCTCTATCATTTGGAGATCTACCTCACTTAGCTTCAAATCCATCCAGCAATCCAGCTTAACCAAAACATGAGAATCCCATCACACCATGGCTATCTGGAAATGGAAAGGGTAGGCTGAAAAAACTGTCACACCTAGAAAAACCCATGCCATAATAGAAAAAGAACCACATGTAATACCATGCATGCCAAATCTAGCAAGGAAAATACACATGAAAATCGATACCTGCAAAGAATCTTACTATAGCTGCTTGATCCTTCCTTTCCCTATTTGATCTTTACTTCCTCTTACCTTCTTTCCCTTTCCTGATCCATTGCCAAATACTCCAAGAAAACTCTAAGTGTCCAAGAGTGAGAGAGAGATATATAATAATGGGAGGGCTCCAAAACTGAACTGAAAAAAGGTTACCAACTGATCCTCAGAAGCCTTTTTGTTAATGAGGTCTCTATTTTCTTCATTTTCCATTATTTTCCTCCTCAAATGCAACCTGTGAGCTTTCACCTCCTTTTTCTCTTAATTTCCATTATTTTCATAAATAAATGTGTAAAAATGCCATTTTGCCTTTCCAAATCCTTACCCATTTCCTTTGCAAGTTTCCTTAGCCATTAATGAACCAATGAAAACCCACAATAGGATGTTTTTCCAAACATTCATCTTGGAATAAGTGTCCCATCAACCGTGGTTATTATTTTTTCCTTTATTTACTTTTATTACATGGAATTTTCACTAGGGATGTTACATTTGGAATGATTACTAGTAATGTTTTGGAGATGCACTAGAGTAGAGGATATAGATGTTGACCTTTAATGTATATAATTGTGCAATTAAACCATCATATCACCTTTTTATTAGTTTTTCATGTTATTAGATATTGTCACTTTAGAGGGTTTCCCTTGGATATTCTAAGATATATTTCCTTTCCTTCTAAGGAAAATCTCATGAAAAGATCTTAAGAATTAAGGTCCATTATTCCAAATAATTATAATCGGTGGACCCTTAATATATAATTAGCACCACAGATTTAGATTTCTATCATCACACTATCTAATAAATACTCCGCCATATTCAGGATAGCATTATGGCACTTCCCTAAACAATTTATGGTACCTACATATACAACGATTGTTTGGAATTATTGTTTTGGATATAAAAAGAAGTTAAGAAGTTTCTCCAATTTGTATTTGATGAAGTTATGCATACTACCTAAAGAAACATTGTTACCCTTTTATTTTTAATATATCCTTCTACATTGAGGGTTTGTGGTGTATTTATGCATGTTAATGCATGAGAATACATTGTTGAAGTAGTTTCTTCTAGCTCTAGATTTAATGATGATTCCATTTCTTGATCTTCTTCATGTTCATAGTCTACATATAATCATTTATTTTGCCCACATATATGAAAGTATGCCTCTTACTATACTTTCTATTATAGTTTAAGCATACTCCCTTTTCCTTTATTCATCCATTTTTTGAGGTGTTAACCTTATTGTTTTAGGAGGGATGATGATGTTCTCTATAGTTATTATTGACTACTTTTCTAGTAGGAATATTTTTACTTTCAAATTTCCTTTCGAAACTAAAAGAATGCTCTACAAATTTAGGTTCAAAGATATCCACCTCATGTTGTATGATTCCATTTCAAGTTCCCAAAAAGAGGTCTAAAAAACTATCATTTAAAATATTATTCAACGTAAGACTCAATTTCTGGAATTGTGGAATGTGATTTGTAACTGAACCTATTTGTCGAGGATTTATCAATTTACTAAAGAATGTATCATTTTATATCCCCATAATGTTCTATCAATTTCTCTATAAAAATGGACCAAAATATAATAGAATAATTTTTCCTTTCTTAAAGCCATTGATACTATACATGTTGATCTTGTTGAAGAAATGGTTATAATATTTCCCTTTTATAAAGCTACCATTTGGTGTAGATCAAAGTTTTTTTCCATTTGGAAAATCCATGTTATATAATCATTACCATCAAACTCTCTCTTTTCCATATTCATAATGTAGTTGTTCCTTGATTTGACTTGAAACCCTCATGGTTTGGATCTTGGAGTGAAAAATCATGATTATGGATCTATTATTTAATATTTTTGTTCTACATTTGTGATAAAATACTCCGCATAGGTGATTGAGTTCCAACACATTTTTTCTCCTTACTTTCATGATTTCCTTGGGTCTTAATATCATTTTTAGGAAGCCTTTTTTCATGGTATTCATGTAATTTTGTATTTCTTCCTTGTTTTCATTCATATTTTTTTCCATTTCATCCATCAATTTTATTTTAATATTTTATTTAAAAACTGATAAATCCACCTTTTTCAACAAATTACAATCCATTTCATTAACATTCTTCTCTAATTTGGAGAACCTAAATTATGCATCTTCACTTTCTTCATGAGTCTTGCATAAGCTTTTAGGAGGTTCATTGACATAATATATTTCTTGGAAGTGATAGTAATAGTAATTATATTTGTCACAACTATTAGTTACAAAAATAAATTTGATATTCTAATAAAAAAATATTTCACCTATAATTATGAAACTTTAAAACCTAAATTTGTAAAACATTTTAATGGCTGACCTTTTTCTTGATATATTTTTAATATTTGAGCCCTTGTGAATATAAAAATTTGGCCTATAATAATCATATATATCTTCTCTATGATTATGGAGGTGTGACTAGACTTTTACATTCCAAGTGAAAATTATGGTAGCTTTCCCAAAAATTGTTGATTTTTGGCCTCTTCCCAAGAGAAACATTGTATGAAATGTCACTTGTCCAATTATTCAAATTTGATTCATAAATTTTTACCTACGGCACTTCATTATCTATCCTCGAATATTTTTAAATTTCATAGTCTAAGGTATAATGGAATTATTAATTATAAAAAATGCCACGATTACTCATTTGAAACTGATTTCAGGGCCATTCACAAATCCTAATTTCCATAGGGTATATCTTAACACTTATAATGAAAGAGAATCTAAATTTTTTATTAGATGTACCTTGCAATTCCTATCAATATCCTCAAAATTTCATATTTTGAAATAATCTAAGAAAGCAATTATAGCATAAATTATAAGATGATTGGTATAAAAAAATTTCAAGACCAATCACCAACCCTAGCCTCCATATTGCATATCTCAAGAAAAGTAATTCAAAAAAATATAAAATTTTAATAACATGTTTCATGATATCTCTCCTCAATATTATGAAAATTTCACCATCTAAAAGTCCTACAAAAGAATCTATAGCAAAAATTCCAAGATGACCTTTTTGAAACAACAAAACCATAATTTTTTATGCTATGATACCAAATGTTATGAACCTTGCACTTTAAAAATAATATGAAACCAACAAATATAGTCCACATCATGGGCGGGAACTCATTTTACAATTAATATAATGTATAAGACAATATTGGATAATGTTAATATTGTGTCTCCTTGGTGTGCGTGTGTGTGTGTGTTTGTGTTTTTGTGTGTGTGTGGAGGGGGGAGAGAGAGAGAGAGGTGAGAAACGAAGCATAAAATTATAATGGTATAATGAAAGGTTCTAGCTAACATAGAAATATAACAAAATAAATGTAATAAATCAATATATGCAGATTCATAAAGGGTTTTAGGATTATTATGGGGCTTGCATAATTCTTGATAGATTTCCCAAGTGCTAGGATGATAATATTTTGTAGGGATGAATGCACATGTGGATGGACAAGAAACCCTCTCAGGTTTCCCTGAACTTAAGGTAAACAGATCAAGGAATCTAAAGTTGTGAGAGCACGAAACATTCAACCATACCAATGTTAGACAATAATTTAAAAATAAATGATGAGTGGATACTTTTTTTTCCTTTGCACAATTTTTTTGAAGCGATTAGTGTGGTGGATAAGGAACCCTCAACCAACTCCATGAGTAAGACCCGCACATAAGGTGGACAACAAGTGATCTTCACATCATATATAAACCTTAACAATTCAACATACTAACTTGTAACAACATATAAGAAATGAATGCATCAATATGAAAGCATTATTATAGATCATAGAAGCATAAAGATGTAAAAAGTGAGAATTATACCATGATATAGATAGAACAACAATAGATCTCTATTATTAAAGAGTGAAGGGAGATTACCACCATGAGATGTCGAAATAATCCTTCCTCCATCTCCTAGATCCTTAATCTCTCTCTCAACAATATCTTGGATGCATCACAATGCATGGATTATCCTCCTCTTCTTAATGGATAAGACTTCAATATATAGGAAAGTAGAGGATGATTTTTTCCAAATTCCTCCTTAGTTCAATGTGGGAAAAATATTTAGGGTGAATAATGTTTCCTCACATAAAAAATTATTTTATCCACTTTTTAGATGCTTTAATATTTATTAAAATGATTCCTCATGCTTTATGACCCTTTCTAATTTTGTATGCTTTTTTTTATAGGAAAAAGTTATAGATGAGGATA
Organism: Pinus taeda; assembly: GCA_000404065.3. Taxonomy (NCBI): domain Eukaryota; kingdom Viridiplantae; phylum Streptophyta; class Pinopsida; order Pinales; family Pinaceae; genus Pinus; species Pinus taeda. Next base: position 35,439 of record APFE030978718.1, read on the forward strand.
AAGAGATCACATTCCACTGTATGAGTTTCCTTAATTGAACTAGAGTGTCAATGTTTAGTTAAATTGAGCTTTTTTCCTTGTGAGTGAGAATTTTGTAACAAAAGTTAGATGAAGGGTACAAAGTGTTATAGACTAGGATAATGTTGTCCTCATGGTACAACTTGTGTTATAATCTTAAATAGGATGGAAAAAGAGGGTTTATTTCGACCAAAAGCACAATATTCTCCTCCTACGATGAGGAGGATGTATTTTCATAGATAATAGATACCTCCTAAAATGTGATGTCAAATAACAAGGTGATTATAGTAATACTTATAAAAAAAACCGAGGAGAGAGAGTTTTAAAGTGTTAGAATGGAAGGACACCTGCAAAAAAATAAAAAAATTTCCAAATATAATTTGCATCCTGAGTAAGGAATTCCCATGCTTAGTAGCTAAAATAATACACTATGGATCCATGTAGAAGATGAGAGCTGATGTCCATTGGTAAGTAGAATATAGAACTTTGTCGCAGTATAGTCAAATTGAGATAAGTTGTCTCCAGGAAAAAAAGTACATAGCTTGGGAGAGGAAAAAAGGTTGAGTGATGTAAGACTCTACCTAATGTCTTTGTCACCGCTTCTAAAATAACAAATTTCTACACATGAATAAATGAGTTGATGTCGAACATGAAATAATTCGTCTGATTACTAGTAAATGATGAAAATCGTTAACTGACACGAGGATACCCACTAATAAGGATGACGGTCTCCAAGATGTCAGTACAATCTAGTGAGTGTGTATAAAGGAGTTGAAGTAGAACACTTGTAGAATCATTAAATTGGGAGCCAATAATGAAAACCCTTGATCAAACAACAAGCTCCAGGGTACTATGATGTTTCTCAACTCACTTCCTAGATAATTTCTTCAAGTCAATAGGAAGGGATGTGTCGAAGGTGGGAAATAAGGTGTCCCACATAAATCAACATGAAACAGTAAAAAAGTGATTGATTTGCAGTGATATGGAATAGCAAGGTGAATTGACATAGGTCAAATGAACACATGATATAGTGGTTGATAAGGTCAATATATAGTAAAAGTTCCCTTGAACAATAGAAGGAATGGCATAGAGGAGAATAGGTAGCTTAGAATCAAGAACACCAAAGAGAGTGGGATATAAGGATGCAGGGACATCAACATATAAAGGAAAAACTCATAATATGGTTGGGCTCAAAGGGAAGATGACAATAGAGGAATATGCTAGATAAATTCCATGTTTAAGGGATGGACATTAGAATTTTGCCATAAAAATTTCAACTCAAATAGATAACATTGACTTTCTTTCTTCTAATTTTTTTCCAATCTTCTTAGGTTTAACAAGTCCATAAAGGGTGAAATCTATGGTCTTTTCACATTTAGAGAGTCATAAAAGAGCTTAAAGAAGACTTCAAGGGGGTACCTTTGTCATGGTTTATGACAAGATGCGACAAAGGGTTAATAGTGTACTTGACACAATTCCTCTTTTGTAATTAGTCCATTGAGTCTAGATAAAGTGATAAGCCTATGCTCAATAGAAGTCCACCTCATTTTTTTATGAGTATTAGGGAACAAAGTGAAATCGATATTATTCATAAAATTTTAAATGAGTATGATGAAGAAAACTCATAGTATCTTTTTCAGTTTAAGGAGCAAGAAAAAGATAGAAAAAGAATTGCTCAAATGTATTTGGTAGATGTTTTACGAGCCCAAAATAGGTAACTTAGGGTTTTTATATTTAACAAGCAAGAAAAATTCCCTAAAAATAAATCTCAATCTTCTCCATGGGAGTTTAACTTGTAAACTCAAGGTTTTCTCTATTAACGACCAAGAAATATAACATAAAAAGAATGCTCGTGTAATTTTTTTGGATTTTGATCCCTAGTGGAGTTGCTAGTTTTGCTACAGGGATTAATGTAGTGGTATATGGATATGAAACCATCTTAGGTTTCCTAGAACCTAAGGTAGAGATATTAAGGAATCTAAAGTTATTCAAGCAAGAAAAATTCAACCATACCAATGTTAGACAAGAATTGATAAATCAAGGATGAGTGGAGGCCTGTTTGTCCTTTGCACAATTCTGCTCGAGAAATCAGTGTGGTAGAGAAGCAATCCTCAGCCAACTCTAACAGTGATACTTTGACACAAGGTCGACAATAAGTGATTTTCACAACATATATAAACCTTAACAATTCAACATACTAACATATAACAATATATAAAAATTGAATTCATCAATATCAAAGCATTAGTCTAGATCTTATAAGCATAAACATGTAAAATGTGAGTATCACATCATGATATATATAGAACAACAATAGATCTATACTATTAGATAGTGAAGGAATAAATACAAAGAAAAGACCTTCTAGCTAAAGTTTTTGCAGAAGCCCCTATAAAAACAGGCCAAAAACCCATTTGTAGTAGAGGTCACTAGCGGAGGTGGGTGGGCAAATGTTTTAGCAGATGTGTTTGGATGTTGCATATAAAATATACAAATAAATTGGTTCTTTATTAAACATACAAGCACCGATAATTCATATAACATGGTGCACCATGGATTTTATTTTTTTTATAAAATAAAAAACACGGTGCGTTAAATAACACAATGCATCGGTGCTTTAACAATAGATAGCGCCAGTTCCCTTGATGTAGAAAAATGACCCGGTGCATACCACTAAGGAGCACTGCTATAGTTTTAAATTTTAGGAAAATGCGGTGCTATTTTCCAAAGATGCTTGAGTGTAGTAAATGTAATAAAACACCTCAGCGCTTCTTCTAGAGGGCACCACTAGGCATTTTTTAATTTCTAAAAATAGAGTAGTGCGATAGTAAAACCACAAAACCAATGTAGTACATGTATAGAAACGTCCTCAGGAATCCTGCAAAATGCACCGAGATACTTTTTAATTAAAAAAGGGGGGTGCTTCTAGATATATCCTGCCCTGGTGTTGTTAGCTAAATCCCACAAAGGAGGGTTAAATAAAAGAACTCTCTCGACTGTAATTTTTATTTTTACCATCTATAGTGTGGGAGAGCTATGAAGAATTGGTGCCACTCTTTTCACATGAAAGTGCCATGATGTTGGTGCTTCTCTTGCTCACCATCTTTTTGTACCGTGCTCATTGTTTGAGTTTCCAACTTTTTCAAATGGTGTTAAAATTTGTATTTCTCTTTTACGTGTCCACAATGTCTCCCCAACAACTAAATGTCTAGGTAATGTCTATGTTTATTTGTAATTTAAGTTTTTAGAGGATTATAATTGCAAATTATGTTAATTTTTCCATTGATTTTGAAACAAAATTCACCACGAGGTGCGGTCAATATGTTCAACTCGCATCGGTCATGGTGTGCCCAATAAATTTAGAGGGTGCACCGCATGTCGATGCATGAACATAATGCACCGTATTTTTTGTGGTGCATTTTGTAAATAAAATGCAATGGGAAATGTAAGAAAAATTGTATGTTGATGCATCACACCCGGTTTGTTTATATTTACCAAACACACTGCAAAAATAATAATAAAAAATATAGTTGCAGCTTGGTGAGTTCGATGGCCTCAACGTTTCGTATTGGTGTGAAAAGGTTATATGTGCAGACCGATGCATAAGTGTGCCACATCGCTATCAAAATTTAAATTTGGTAACCAACAATGGTGCGTCATACTTATGTGCGCACAAATAGCAACACAATTATAGTTGAAAGCACACCAATGCCAGTGCATGGCTATTTTTTGTGCACACTAGTGATTTTTTTAAATTGAAAGTTATGTATCCATATTTATAAATACATTTTTCATCTCATAATTTTTTATTTTTTTTTTATGTATGAGGCTGATGTATTTTATATATCAATTATGTAGCAAACACATCAACATAGGGAGTAGGAGCAGCAAATAGACCCATACAATATGGTCTGAACATGAAAAGATAGAGAGAGGGAGAGGGATTTATACCCTTTTCCTATTAATGCAGTGATTTGAGTGCTATTGAGGAATGTAGGCCTCCTCAACTACTATGAGGAGGATACATCGCTAAAGGCACACTCTATTTCATTGGTGCATTTGATGTGCCAATGGAGTGCCAAGGAGTAGGATTTCCATGTATGTCCTGGTATAGGCCCACTGAGGAGGACATATACTTTATCACTCACCTATGAAGGAGAGGGGAGGATTTTCCCTAGTTCCCCAATTTCCTCCATGGTGTTGCAGCTGAGAGTTAGCTTACATACATTTAGAGATATGTCAGGCCTCATGTGGTCCATCCATCATATTTTTAGGGCCATGGTGGATAGCTAAATATTTCTTCTTTCGTTGCCTAGGAGGTTAGGTTCCTATCGTTATTATTCATGACCATTGCACACTCTGGTAGTGATAGCTAGCGCATTAGTTGCCCTCTTTTGTATTATTTTGATTATTTGATTCAGTTTCCACATTGCATCAAATGGTTTGCCATTTTTTTGAGGTAGTTTTACATGGATTTAGATATATGTTGTGCATTGAGACATGGGAGGGAGAACTTCCCTTTCACTTCCGAGCTTTTTTGTTTATTTTTTGAGAGGTTTCTAGAGATGATGCATACATTTGACTGTCTCCCTCGTAGGCCAATCATTGAGGTTTGGTTGCACGTGTGGGGGTAGATGATGCCCAAGAGTGACTTGCTAGAGTTTCTAGCCAAGATTTCTCCTGATGCACTGGTGCTATTGGGCAGTGAGGATGACAATGCATTTTTCGCACTTACATTTCTGTACTTATGGATTGATTAGAGAGGGTGACTGAAAATCTTATTCACAATATTTGAGCCTCCAGATGATAGAGGTAATATTAATGTTTTCTTTAAATTAATCTAGTTTCATTTTCTTGTTTTAATGAATTGGAATAAAATTTATTCTAGCATGTTCTTTAACTTGTTTTATTAAATTGTTTAATGAAAATGTCTAATTATTTTTCTATACTATATATTTTGTAGACATCAACACATTCAATGGGTACATGCCCCTCCCCCACCAGAAATTGGTGGAGATGAGGCGAGGCCCAAGAGGGTGAGGCACATCCTTAGGGTGACATGGGAGTCTAGGGTCGTAGGGTTGGTCTACAAGTTTGGATGGACTACTGCAATAGATTGGCCATAGTTTTGTTCAATGTAGGAGTTTGCCATGCAAGGGCTCGAGATATCACCATGGATCCTAGTTTCATGGGTTTGTATAGGGACTGTCTGTGGGAGATGATGTCTCTTATGAGACATATCATTAGAGCTTGTAGGGTATTGACAACGATGAGGGATGCAAGCCAACATCATGCCATGATAGATATATCAAGTGAGGGTGGTGATGATGATGATTAGGTTGATGATCATGATCATGATGATGAGGGTGGTGATCATGATGCTTATTGTAGTACCACCCCATCAAATCATGGACGTCAGGGTTTCGGTGATTCATCTAGCAGTACCACTCCTTAGTTTCCTGATGACAAGATGCCAAATCTAGAGGATGTGCCTCATGTTTCTCCTTATAGAGCATACCAACCAACTCCTCATCCACCTCAGAGTTTGTCAAGCTGTGTTGAGGGCGCAAATGTAGTTGACCATCCATCGTCTTTTACTCATGTAAATGAGCCACCTCCTCCTCTACCTCAGCTAAGTTCGACAGAAGTTGATCATGGAGTAGTTGACCATCCACCGTCTTCTACTAGAGACCAACCTAGCACTATATATGCCTTATTGGATATTTGGTTACACTTATTTGACTTGTTTATATATATATATATATAGAGAGAGAGAGAGATATAGATGGTGCAATTTTTTTGTTCATGCTTATGTACTTAATTTATATGTTTGTGTTGATGTGTATATCATTAGGTCATGTTAGATATGTTCATTTAATGTGCTTGTAGATAGATGTGTATGTGATAGAAATTATTTGACATGTGATTTATATTAGTTTGAGGATGTTTGTGGTGATGATGTTAGATTACAATGTTTATGTTTTCTTAGATGTGATGATGATGATGATGCCCTATTATATTATTAGATATATGTACTAGCTAATGACGTTTATATGTGCTAGAGGTGTATATAATTAGATGATGGTAGTGAATTCAAATGTGTATCTTAGATGATGTTTATGATTCTTATATTGTTATCATCATGATGTTTCTTTTTACGAAATAATATTTATTATACACTATGTATTGGTGAACTTACATAAAACTTTTATATATGAAATTGCACGCAAAACAACTTACTTTAAAAAAAATGCAAAGATATTTTTATAAATTACAAAGTTTATTATGGTTGAAAGTATGATTGTAAAATTACAATACATATTTTTCTATTTCTTAGATAGTTCATTGATATTCAATCTAACTTAATTAGTAAAATATTTGAATAATAACAAGGAAAAAACAATTAAAGGTAAAACAATTTAGTTAGTTCTTAACAAGATGAAAATGTGTAATTCATTCAATTTTAATATAAAATATTATTAATAATAAATTATTCAAAAATACAATTTAACTAATTCAATATTGGTTTATAAAATTCAATTTGTTGTTAAATTTAAAAAGCTTAAGTCACAATTTTTTTTATAACTTGCAGCCTAGATCCATCTTAACTCTAGATCTATTAAGGATTGAGAGGGATCAATTCTAATCTTGAGATGCAAACATCTTTTAGAGTGAAAATAGATTTGACCCCTGTAGGCACTTGGTAAATCCAGAGTTAATATGGATAGGCTGGTGTAATATATATGTAGTTGACATTGAAATATTTTATTTATAATTCGTGTTCTCCATAGTAAAATGTTAAAATATGCCCCCTCATAACTTTTTCCTGTATGTATAAATTTAATTATTTTTCTTATTAATATTTTCTAAAATATTACATATCAAATCCATATTAAACATTGAAAAATATATAAACATCCTCCATACATTGAACTAGAAAGAAACTATTAATGGAATAAAAATTCTCTCAATCTTTCTCGCTAAAGAGAAAATATAAGAAAAATTTCAATTTAAATTACATTACCTTTCTCTATATAAAGTATCTATAAAATTACGTTACTTAATATGGACATTGAAATATTTTATTTATCGGTAAAATATTTTTTGTTGTAAATATATTTTTGTTTTAAATATCACATGTAAACGGAAGGTAAAATGAATTACACATAATGTAATATCAATAATACTATTTATTTTCATGTGAAAAAATTACAATTCTTCCTTGTCGTAAAAAATAAATTATATTTTTTTACTCATTACATTTCTTCCTTATATATATATATATACTTTCGGGCACTTTATATCTCTATGTAAAGTTATATAAGATTAAGGTGTAAATTGAAGTATTGTAATTATGTCCAACATTAATTTCTTAGATGTAACGTTACGTGACAACATCTCTCCCGTATAGAGCTATAGAGGGACTCTTGGTGCAATTAATTTAGATTTAATATAACTCTAAAAATTATTAATATAAATTTTTTAAATATATGCATGGGATCTAGTAAGTGGGCAATATTAGGATGCTCCCAACATGGGAGCTCATAAAATACATATTTCTTTTTCCTCCCAATGGGAAATTTATCAACATAGGTGTCAAATAATTATGGATCATTGAACATAGGCTCCCCATTTGAATCAAACATTTCTGCAAGCTACTTATCCTTCTCTGTCATATGCTCTAAACCATTCAATTAGTGTCATTAATGTAGGTCTTTGGGTTCTCTCTGGTTTACCATTGAAAGCGGATGTTCCAGTTTTGTAATGGTGTTCTTATGGTAGGAATACCCTAGAGTATTCATACACTATATTTCATAGGCGTTCGGACCACCTATCTTTTAGAGAACATCCATAACATTTACATCCATGATGCTATTTTGTTACAAAACCTACATAATTATTGTATAGAGGCCGACATGTTTGCAACCATGAATATTTGAACAATTACAAGGAATTAAATTAATATGAGAAACAATATTGTTATTAAACAAATCAATAATAATGTAATTTACCAAAACAAACTCCTAAGCTTGAATAACAGTGTATGGTGTAAGAACATATGACATACAATGTAAAACTCCTCTTTGTTGAGATAGGTCTTGATACATTATACACATGTATCCCTTCCCATAATTCCTTCAATTCATTTGCCAATGGTTGTAAGTAGGCATCCATATTCTTCACTTGTCTTGTAGTAGGGACTATGAGAGCCAACATAAGATGTTCATTCTTCATGGAAAACGATCGTGGGGGGGTGGGAAGGCGGGTATTGTTATTGATCACTACCACATGCCAAAAAGAATAGTTTGTGTTTTGGAGGGAATATGGGTTGACACCATCCATGGCTATGCTGAGTTGTACATTTCGTACTTCATCCTTGAATTTTTCATACTATGTATCCTCTATATGCTTCATGCATATTGAATATATTGGGCTTGAGATAACTCCTGACTCACTTCTGTGTGAGGCATGCCATCCATGCAACATAGCTAATTCTTTACAACGAAAGAATATTTGAATCCTTGGGATTATAGGCAACTTCATCAATATCTTATGAGGAGGACCATGTGATTTACCCATTTTTTTTGAATTGCAGTACCTTCCATACCCACATTTTAGACATATCTCCTTGTCTATATTTTATTCTCTATATAAAATACAATCATTCAAACATGCATGATATGATATGTACTCAACACCCAACATTTTCAAAAATTATTTTTCCTCTTTGCAGCTACCTGTCAAGACATTATTAGTTGAAAGAAACTTATCTTTGAATATCTCGTAGTTGGTGGGTGATATAATTGTACAATGTCAATATTTAACATTCATAAAATGGAACATTTTTAATTTTAATTGTGTGGAAAAATATAAGGACTTTGATCGATCATGTAATTAAATTACCTCAATATTTCCAAGAAACCTACATTCAACATGCCAAGCTTTGCTTTCTCGTTGTAAATCAACATCATTATCCTCAAATGAGTAGAATTTGACTTGCTTCCAGGTCCAAAGAGACAGATGATGGAAGAAGATTTTAGGATTTTGAATAAGGTATCCGTGATATGAGCATCATCCCCTAACTCATAATTTTGGAATGCATCTAAAAATAATTCCTCCATGGTAGTCATATCGTGTAAGAAATCATCCATATCAATCTCCATTTGATTGCCTCCATTTCCAATTTGTGATGAAGAACTACTATTGTTGTAGTCATTCCTAATTGGTGAATCTAGATGTAGTGGGAATTAAATAGGTGGTTGCTTCAACCATTGTTTGTATGATTCCCCTCTTATTTTTTCTCTTAATGCAACCTTATCTTGAGTTAACATTGTAGTGGGGTTCTCTGGAAGATGGTAGTTAGGTTGCTCATCAAGGCTAGAATCCTAATTCCAAAAAATATTGAATGGTATTAGTACAATGTCAATGATTTTAGTAAGCACATCAATGAAATTGGTTTGTTGAAATTATTACTTTATACCAAGTAATTATTACCATCGCTGATCCAGGATTGTGGTTGGAATATGCCATGTTCCAATTGGCAGGGTGAAGAGGCTCTCCATTTTCATCTACCAATTGCTTGCAACATGTTGCTCTTGATAAGAGCTTTCAACATTTTTGAAAACATGGAGTAATATTTCTTGCATCTGAATTGGATTCTAAATCAGGTTCCTACAAATTTGGATATAATTTTATTCAAATTAACATGGGTTAAAAGAAATAAATTCAATTAAATAGTTGAAATATGATGCAGGGCGCAACCTGCAAAACCCAGAATCTTTAAACTCTGTCTATGCATATAACCATGCATTGCAATACACAGTAAATCCAGCATATTATCCCTGATAAATGTTAAATTCTCTCAAAGTTCCAGACAATACATATGCACAAAAATCACTGAAATAATTAATTAAGAAATAAATTATTTACAAGAGAAATCATGGCCTATTCATGGCCTCTTCTTCTTCATACTCACTCATTCTCTCCCACTCTCTGATTTTTTTCAATGCCTTTGAGGCTACATAATTTATAAAACTTAGCATGATCTAGAATCACTCATCTAAAAGCTCTAACAATCTACATGGAATGCATACATATGGCAAAAAGCATCTCCTCAGCTTTATTCCATCTTTTTTTTCTGTTTTAAAATAGAAAAGCTTTCCTTATCACTTAAGGGTCCACATCCATTCCTTTTATGCCTAAAAGCTCTCCTAGTTTTATTTATTTATTTTGAGAATATCTACTTAAAAGCCTAAATATTAAAGTGACTTGGAATTTAGGAAACTAATTCCACAATTGCATGACCCCTATGTCTATTATTTACAATAATTTCCCTTTGGGCTAAATGCTCCTGCATCAGACTCCCAAGGTAGAAAAATTTCATGATCTTCTGATCATGTGTCAGATCTATGTTTGCTTGGATCCATATCTTGTGTTGCAACTTTCCATTTGCCGCTGCTTCTGTCTGTTGTTCTTCTCCAGGTCTCCATACTTTATGCTGCTTTGCTCCACTAGTTGCACTCTTGCAATCTTCTACTGTCTTCCTTTTGCTGCTTCTCCTTTGTTTCACTGCTGCTAGTCTCTTCTAGGACTCCTTCATCATCATCCGTCTCATCATTTCAATTTCTTTGTCTAGCAGATTTTCTCCAGCTTCTTCAGTAAGACCTGTACTCACAAAACAATTGTTAGAATAAAAAATATAAGGCATCAGTGCCTCTTCTGCTGCTATCAATGTTGTCTCATTTGTCATCATAAATGTTGCCCCACATGTTGCTCTAGCTGTCACTATGGATGCTGCTGCCATTGTCGCCATAGATGTTGCTACTCCCAAACTTCCTGTCCCTCTGCAACATGCTTTGGCTCATCACCTACAATTTCATCTGCAACTTTTTTCTCTGGTTCAGATGTCTCCAACAAATATTTCAACACATAAGTCCTCTGTCTCTCCAACTCTCTTCTCTGGAGATCTAGTTTTCTATACAATTCAACAACTTCCTTTGGATTAGAACTTGTAAACTTCACACAATTTTCTATACCTTCAACAACTTTTGACCCATCATCAGCTGGTCCAACATTTTGATTAGACTCCTTCGTCTTCATTTTCTCATCATTGATCTGAACAACCTTCAGATTCAACTCTTCTTGAACAGATTCTAAAGCTTGTTCATCTCCCTGTTTTGTACCTGCAAACATACACAACTCATTATTTTTTAAATCACAAGACTTTTTAGTCTTGACTTCTTCCTTTAGCACCCCTGTTAACTGCATGCTTATCTGTAAATCTTTTTTCTGTTGTAGCCTCTGCCACTTCACTCTCTTCCTCAGCAGTAAACCATGTCTCTGGTCTTTCACATTTTCCTGCAACAACTCCATCAATATCTCAAGATGAACTGCTATCTCAACTTTCTCTTTCTCATACTCTTCCTGAGTCAACTGTTGTCTTATGCCATTCGCCTTGGCATATTTCTCCTTCTTTCTT
>APFE030978722.1:0-14925 GCA_000404065.3 Pinus taeda
ATAATAATAATACTAATAATAATAATGATATTAATACTAATAATAATACAAATAAGAGGTTAGAAGAAGATAAATAACCGAATGAATAAATCGTACTAATAATAATATTAAAAATGCTACAAGACATATAAATAAAGAAAGCACAAACCCGAGGAGGGGGCAGAAAAACCGACTAAGAAGAGAGCGCTGGAATCCAACACCTACTGATTTTCCAGCCATCATCTTTATTGAGATTGTTCGGCCTCTTTTCAATCTCGATAGCTTCCCTAAATTTACGATGATGGAACTGAGCAACTTTAACATGGTTCGCTGGATCTGTATCTTCAACTTGTCCTAACGATGAACCACACTAGTTGGTTCGAAACACGTCGACAAATGTCTGTCTACATGTGATTTACGTTGAAGTCATTCTTTCAAGTGATAAAGTGTCAAAGATCCGGACCGGAAATAGATATATTATATTTAAAAGTCCGGCAGGTCCGTGAAGCACCGAATGCATATGTATTGGTTCATTCACCGATTTTCGATTGCGATTCATGACAACTGGACCCGAAAGGTATATACATCATGGTTTAAAGTCCTGTCAGGTCCGTCGCACCGCAAAGAAATGGTCGTTGGGTTCTGCTGATTGCGTCTTGCGATGGCGGACTTGAAAAGATATATATTGCATTTATAATGTTGTCGGGTCTGAAATAACACACAACAGTTATTATATATGTATGTGATCCTGCCGATTGCGATCCGTGATAAGGGCCAGACCCAATATATATATATATATCTATATATAATATATATATATATATATTAATATTATATATATATATATATATATATATTATTTATATATATATATTATTATATAATATATTGTGTAAGTCCTGGCGGGTCCGCTATATCGAAAATCCCTGCATTTTTATATGTATTTCTATTATAAAGGATTATAATAGAAATAAGCGTTAAACAAGCCGGGCCCAAGGCATATAAATATTATGTTTTATAAGCCCCAACAGGTCCGTGAGGTGTACGAAAAGGAGGTTTTAAAGTTACAGTGGGATTTCGGGTGGAACAAAAATGGTAAGTGGTTTTTATTGGAGCTCACCTGATCCCACTTACCATTTCAGGCGGGTATTCTTCGGGCTTATGTCCCACCCGAAATCTTTATAGACTGTATGATCCGAAAAGTGCAGATCTACAGTGGGGGTATATCGGTAGAAAAGGTATGCCTCGATAGTTGTGTGGAGCCTGTGTTAAAAACGAAAAAAACATGTTTTATGGCATATTTCTATTATATAAGGTATATAATAGAAATAGTGCAAATATGAAGGATTTATGTATATGCGACTTAAGGGTGCATAAAGTTAAGTTTTGTGGTGATATATCATTTGAAACGACTGATTGTGATTTGCGGTGGAAGTCAATGGAGCACTGAACGGGCAGATTTGACATATTTATAAAGCAAGATTAACTCTTTCTGAGTTTTGTATTAAGCAAAGGTTCGCATTAATTCCGCCGTGTAAAGTGGAAAATCAGGGTTAGAGCTGAATCTGAAGAGGAAGACAATCGGGTATGTTTTCTTTGTATTTTGACCAATCAAATGCCTGTTACATATGTAAGCCTAGGATTACGCAAGCTAAATACATTTCATTATGGCTAGAACGAATTAAACATCATTAGGGCATTTACCAAGGAATTTGGCAGCGGATTAACAGAGCAAGCCAACAATTATCGTCCTTTTCTGAATTCAGTTATGTTCTTGTTATTTCATGTTCTTTAAGGTGTCTTTTACCCTCTGTAAAATTCCGTAATAGTTTTTACTTCATATAGTTAGAGAAACAATTGAATAATTTGGGCAGTTTCAGAAATCAACAACTATTCCACAATGTATAAAAGGATGAAAGTTTACAAAGAAAGGGTTCAAATTTTGGAGAACCCTGAGACTAGGCCACTATATTCCTGATACCATCATTGATTAATGAAAGAATCATAAGTTTGCATGAGTTATAGATAATAGTTTCTGTGAAAGACTAGCAGATTATCTTTAACTTCTCTAAGAGTCACAGCTAGTAGTTTCTGTGTTAAGAAACATATTGTCGTTCTTCTATGTTACAGATAGTAGTTGTGAAAAACCAGCATATTATCTTTAACTTCTCCTTCAAGCTTTCTTCACTCATCATTTATATCTAGCAACAAATGGCATTCTGAAATGTTTCAGTCATACATGTATTAAGGGTTAAAGACCAAGTTTTTCAGGTCCTTCATTTGAGAACACAACCAACAATAAGTGACAGTAAATAATATTTATTAATGTCTTAAGCACAATTTCTCTACAACCAAGAAATTGGTTTCTTAAGGTACAACATTAATTGGTACCATTGTCGGGGAGAGAAGACAAGAACAATTTTCCCTGGGTTTCAATATTTTCCTCTGGTTGTTCAATGAGGAGGAATATTTGGTTGTTTTGAATCAAAATAATAACTTTGGCTTCAAGAAGACCCCATACAAGATCATCCACTTCACAACAGAAGGTTCAAGCTCTTTCAGATCCTGAAAGTCTATTCTCTAGGAGGGTTGGAAGGTCTAGGATTCTAATTACACCAATTCCTACATTGTCTATATCAGATAGCAATTCACTTGAACATTCATATGATAAAGAGTCATCTTTTTCACCATCTTCATTTCAGGAACCTAATTGTCAAGAGAAACCTTTATAATTTATTACTTTTGATTTATCTACTATAATCACTCAACCTCAACCAATAGCTACATTACCACCTATGCACATTCCATCTACCTCTCAGTTAGGTTCCACATATGTTGGTAATCAAAGTTCAATAAACATGGTAGTACCTTCATTTGTGATGAATAGGTATGTACCCCTTCAACTACCACAACCGTTTAATCAAATGCCACAAGATTACCTCAAAATTCTTCCTTGTTTTATAGAGGAAGATGAACAAACTGCAGAGAATCATGTGTCAGTATTTTCCAATTTTGCAGATAGCCTAAATGTTGAACATTTAGATGTTATTCTAAGACTTTTTGTTTATTCCTTGCATGGAGAAGCAAGGAAATGCTTTAAAGGAATTCCCAAAAATTATATTCCTTCTTGGGAAGAGATGGAATGTTTATTCATCTAGAAATGGGGAGAAAAAAGAGACCATGGGTATGTTAGAAAATTATATGTTACGGAGAAATGGAACACATAAAATATTTCAGAAATATAAAAACATAAAACACATAAAACAAGAGATACAGAGATATATGTGGTTCACCTAGTTTGGGCTATGTTCACCCCAAACAGCGAGTCCTTCCTTTCTAATATCTAGCAAAATGAACAGACACAACCTACAACAGACCCTTTGTAATATCCTTTTTTTTCTCTCACAGTCTCACCTCTCTATCTCTCGCTCAGAGAATACACATCTATTACATAGCCTCAATGCAATGCCCTCATACAAAGAGAGGGGTTGCCTTCTAGGGCAAAAAACCCTAAACTAAACATAAGTTCTACCATCAGATCATCTGGCTAATGAATAGCCCAGATTGACTAGAAATTACTACACTTTTACAAGGCAATTTTACATCTGTTTTTAGCTTTGGGGGAACCGCCGCCGGGGGACCACTGGCCCTCGGACGCCCCCAGCAAGGGGGGATCGCCCCCCCCGCCGGAACCCCCATGGTGTGGAAAAGTCCCCCCCACACCCCGCGTGGAGGGGTGTACAAACTTCCTGGAGTATACATCCAACTGAAACAAAGACCTCTGAAAAATCATGCTCCACACCCAACAATCTCCCACTTGGAGAATGATTGTAGTAACTCCATTGCTGCTCCATGTTTTGGACAATGACTCCTCTTTGGACGTCATTGTTTCTCATCTTCATCGTCATCCTTGAAGACCAATTTAAATTGATCATATTCTCTGTTTCTCTCTGGTTACAACTTTTGTTAGCATATCTGCAGGACTTTGGCTAGTGTGCATATTTTCTAGCTTCAACTCTCCATCTTCCAACACCGATCATATGAAATGGTACTTGAGTTGTATGTGTTTAGTTCTGGAATGAAATTATGAGTTCTTTGCAATATGAATGGCACTTTGGTTATCACTGTATAACATGCCCATATCATGCTCCTTACCCAATTCACCCATAAACCTTTGTAACCAAATCATTTCTTTACTAGCCTCTGTAGTAGCAACATACTCTGCTTTTGTTGTTGAAAGTGCAACAACAAATTTAATTTTTGAAACCCAACTAACAGCTATTCCACCTACAGTAAATACATATCCTGTAGTGCGCCTCCTGTTATATATGTCACCTGCCATATTTGCATAACCATATCCCTATAGAGAAATGTTTGAAACACCAAAGAATAATGCTTGATTTGTGGTACCTTTCAAATGTCTGAGAATCCACTTCACTGCCATCTAATGTTCCTTTCCTGGATTGTTCATGTACCTGCTTACAACTCCCACTGCATGTGCAATATCAGGCCCTGTGCAGACCATTGCATACATTAAGCTTCCAACTGTTGATGCATATGGAACTTTAGACATATAATCCATGTCTTCTTTGGTCTTTGGGCACATTTCCTTACTAAGTTTGAAATGGCTAGAAAAATGTGTACTGACTGGTTTTGCATTGTGCATATTAAATCTTTTCAACACCTGTTGTATGTACTCATTCTGAGACAATGTCAATTTGCGATTTTTCCTGTCTCTAGTTATTCTCATACCAAAGATTTGTTTTGCAGCTCCCAAATTCGTCATTGCAAATGAATTTGCCAATTTTCTTTTGAGCACATTTATTTCTTGCATGTTAGACCCCGCAAAAAGCATGGCATCTACATACAATAACAATATAATATAACTGCCATCATTTTTCTTTTTCATATAAACACAATGATCAGAGTGACATCTAGTATAACCTTGTTCATACATAAACTTGTCAAATTTTAGATACCACTGCCTTGGAGCCTGTTTTAATCCATACAAGCTCTTCTTCAACCTGCACACTAGTTTCGCCTTCCCTTTTAATTCATATCCTTGTGGTTGCTGGATATATATCTCTTCCTCCAAATCCCCATGGAGAAGGGTTGTCTTCACATCTAACTGCTCAAGATGAAAATCTTCAATTGTTACTAGACTTAAAATAGTTCTGATTGAAGTCATTTTAACAACAGGAGAAAATATTTCATCAAAATCAATACCTTTCTTCTATGCAAACCCCTTCGCCACAAGTCTTGCTTCATACCTTTGTTTTCCTCCATCTTCTTCCTTCAGCCTGTAAATCCATTTATTCTGCAATGTAGTTTTACCTGCAGGCAACCTGACTAAGTCCCAAGTCTGGTTATGAATTAAGGAGTCCATCTCTTGTTCCATGGCTAGCTCCCACTTCTTCTTCCTTTCAACCTATGTTGCTTCTTCATAACATTTGGGTTCACCATAATCAGTCAACAATAAATAATATAATGAAGGAGAGTATCGTTCAGGGGGTATACTTATCCTGGTAGATCTTCTAACACCACTTTTAGGTGTTTGGGGTGCCTGTTGCTATTGTGGTTGTTGTTGTTGTTGTTGTTGTTGATTATTATTATTTTTAGGCACCTTTACATTTTCAGTGATCTTATCAAGAATTTTGTATTCCTTATTTTCTTTTTCCTATTTCTTTTCCTGCAAATGATTCTTATACAATACCTTTTCATTGAATATTACATCTCTCCTCCTAATGATTTTTTTATTTTCGTAACCGTATAAGCCATAAAAAAAAATCATTAACACCATACCCAATAAAGGTACATTTCTTTGACTTTGCCTCAAGCTTTGTTCTATTTTATTTATTAATATGGACAAAGGCCTCACAACCAAAAGGCTTTAAAAAAGAGTAGTTTACCTTTTTCCCTGTCCATGCTTCCTCTAGAACACCACCATCCAAGGAACTTGAAGGCCCTCTGTTTATTAGATAAACAACAGTATATACAGCATCTGTCCAAAATTATAAAGGAAATCCTGCATGCAATCTCATGCACCTTGCACACTCCATGATTGTTCTTTTCATCCTTTCTAACACACCATTTTCTTGTGGTGTTCTTGGAACTGTTTTCTCTCTATGAATTCTATACTTTGAACAGTACCTACCTATCAAACTCTTTGTTGCAATATTCACCTCCATTGTCTCATTTGAGACACTTCAATTTCTTTCCTGTCTCAATCTCAACCAAAGCTTTCCATTTCTTGAAAGTATCAAATACATTAGATTTATTCTTAATACAATAAATCCAAGTTTTTCTAGTTGCATCATCAATAAAATTAACATAATAACGAGAGCCACTGAGAGATGATACTTGAGAAGGTCCCCATACATTTGTATGCACAAGCTATAATTTTTCGCTCTTCTTTTCTTTCCCAACACTGAGAAATATGACTCTCTTCCGTTTTTCATAAATGCAATTCTCATAGAAGTCCAAACCAACATTCTTCAAACCCAGCAACAAATTCCTTGAGTGAAGAATCTTCATCCGCTTTTCACTCATGTGCTTTTCACCTATGACGCCATAATGTTGTATCTGCTCCTTTGGAAGTTAAAGCATTAACAAAGTTAGAAATACCATTACATAAATACGATGTACCAACCTTTTTTCCTTTTTCTATTACCAGGGCTTCTTTGGTGACCTTCCAAGCTTTATCTGTGAAAGTTGTCACACAACCTTCACTGCCTAACTACCGTGTTGAAATCATATTTTTCTTCAGATCTGGAACATGCCTTACCTCCTTTAGTAGCCATTGGTTTCCATTCTGTTGTCTTACAAGAACCTTACCCATTCCAACAATTTTACAGGGTTTATCATCACCCAAACAGACTTCTCCAAAATCTCCTTGAACATAGTCATGAAAGTATTTCTTATTAGGTGTGGCATGGAATGAGGCCTTTGAATCTACCACCTAGGAATCAGTAATATTTTCGAAAGAAAGAATGAAAGCGTCTTGTAACACCTCACCTGTCACATTTTCTTCATGATTGTTTTCTTGTTGTGCATCTCCTTCTTTTCCCTTTCGAGATCTATATTCCTTCTTTAGGTGTCCTTCCTTTCCGCATTTCTAGCACACTATCCCTGATCTAGACTTGGATATGCCTTTTCTTGATTTACTGCTATATCCTAAGCTCTTTCCTCTTTCCATTTTTCTTCCCCTAGACTTTGCACTCAAACCATTACCCGATGTCTCACCAGAGCTTTTTCGTCGCATTTCCTTGCTAAGGATAACATCAACAACATCATCAAACTTTAAAGTACTAGATCCAGAAATAGAGTTACTAATGGCCATTACTAAGCCATTCCAACTTCTAGTAATGAGCACAAGCATAACAGAGCTCTAACTTCATCATCAAAGTTTACCCCTACATAATATAACTGACTTGTAATAGTATTAAAATCATTTAAATAGTCTGCTACAGATCCATCTTCTAACATATTCATATCAAATAACCGTTTCATAAGAAATACCTTGTTTGATGCTGAGGGTTTTTCATATAGTTTCTCCAACGCCTTAATCAAACCCTCTGTCATTATTTCCTTCAAAATGTTGAAGGCGACTAACATTGTGAGGCACAACTGTATTGTTTCAAGTGCCTTTCTAAAGAGAAGGTTCCATCCTTCATCTGTCATACCCATCCTCATCTTTGTTTTTCTGCCCAATGGTAGGTACATATCTTTCTAATACACGTAATCTTCCATCTGCATCTTCCACGATGAGAAGTTTTGGTGTTAAATTTCTCAAGCTTAAAATTACCATCTTTTGCCATTTTTCCCACTCGAATGAGGAACCCTTCTTTCATGCGAGTTTATCATCCAAACAGACCTTCAGCTCTGATACCAGTTGTTAAAAAATTATATATTACGGAGCAATGGAACACATAAAATATTGTTGAAATATAAACACAAAAAACACATAAAACAAGAGAGACACAGATATACATGGTTCACCTAGTTTGGGCTACATCCACCCCAAACAGCCAGTCCTTCCTTTCTATTATCCAACAAAATGAAGAGACACAACCTACAGTAGATTCGTTGTAATATCCTCTGTTTTCTCTCACTATATCACCTCTTTGTTTCTCACTCAGAGAATACACATCTATTACACAGCCTCAATACAATGCCCTCATACAAAGAGAGTGGTTTCCTTCTAGGGAAAAAAACCCTAAACTAAACATAAGTTCTACTGTCAGATCATCCGCCTAATGACCGACCCAGATTGACTAGAAATTCTATACCTATATAAGGCAAATTTACATCTGTTTTTAGGTTCAGGGGCACCGCCGCCAGGGGACCACTAGCCCTTGGACTCCCCAACCAGGGGGGATTGACCCCCTAGAACCCCCGTGGTGGGGACAAGTCCCCCCCGCACCCCCGACGTGGAGGGGTGTAAAACTTCCTCGGGTATACATCCGGCTGAAACAAAGACCTCTGAACAATCATGCTCCACACCCAACAGGGTGTTCATTAATAGAGTTTAATTCCATAAAGAAGAAGTCTGATGAAACTATGGCCAAATTTGTCAGAAGATTTAACAAACTGTACAATAGAATCCCAATGGAGATTAAGCCTTCTCGTGCTGGTGCAAAAATAACTTTTATAGGGGATTTTGAATTCACATCAAGGGAAAGAAAATCTCCAACCCTTGATCAAATCCAAACAAATGCATTAGAGATAGAAGCAAATTTGGTGGCTATAGGAAAATCACCAGAGACACAACATACCCAAGACAAGGGAAAGGGAAAGATAGAATCCTCTCAAGGTCAAGCATTGGAGGATATGTTTAAAACTTTGTCAGATAAGTTAAATAAATTGGAGTTAGAAAATAAGAATTTGTAGAAGAAAACACATTATAATAAGAAATTTAATCCCAAATACAAAATGCAACCTTTTCAAATCTTGCAAAGGGAAATAAAAGATAAAAATCAGATTCAAGCACCATTATATATAGAAGCAGACCCTGGTGAAGAATAACATGAAGATCAAATTTCTACGTTATATGCAGTAGATGAAGATGAACTTGGTATTAAAGGAGAAGAATATGCATATGATGAAACAGATGGCATTCATGATGAAAATTAAATTCATGAGTATTAGAAACAATTTTCTGATTTTATGCAGGTCGAACTACATAAGAAGTATCACCTGAGATTGAGGAAAAGATCAAGAAATCAAGAAAATGAAAGTGAGCAGCAAGTTTCAAATTCCTCACCAAAGGTGACTCAACAAAAATTTCAGCTTTCAAAACAAGTAAATAAAGGAAAGGAGCAACAAAATGCAAATGGCAAGACACAAATACTTCAAGGTGAGTCTTCTCAAGATCAAACTAAAAAAATTCCTTTGGAGAAACTTGTTTCAATTCCTCAAGTAATTCGAGTCATGAAGAAAGGTGAAGATGAGAACGAAAGGACTGTTAAATAGGGTCACTTGTTTAGTCTTACTAAGGAGTTGGAAAAGGTAAGAATACAAGTTCCCCTTACAGAGTTGGTAAAAACGCCTATTTATCAAAAGGAGATTCCTGAGTTTATTAATTTAAAAGAAAATGAGAGTATAAATGACACTATAAATCTGCAAGAGGATAAACCAGTAGTTGTTTTTGGTCCACATGTAGAGGAAGTAGATTCTTCAATACCTCCTTTTTATATTTCCTTATTGGTTCATGATTTCCTCCTACATAATTATATGTTTGATTCGAGAGCTTCACATAATCGTATGCCTTTTTCAATGATGAAGCAACTAAATCTACAAGTGACCAAACCTTATAGGGATTTGTATTCTTTTGGTTCGAACAAAGTTAAGTGTGTGGGGGTTATTAGGGATCTGGCAGTGTCAGTAGCCCAAATTCCAGCTAGAATCTTGGTCATGGATGTTGTAGTAGCAGATATCCCTGCTAGATTTGGAATGCTTCTATCTAGTTCCTCGGGGGCTAAATTGGGAGGTGTTTTGAAGCTAGATTTTACATATGATATTATACCGATTTTTGGAGGGGAGGATAGGAGATTGTACAAAGAAACTAGGTTTGTAAAAACATTTACGAAAAATGGAGGATGTAATTCACCTGTATATAGTCAGGAGAAGGATAAATTTGCTTGTTTCACACTGCATGATAATGTAGAGCTGGCTAAAGATAATAAGAAGCAACTTGCTTCAGCCAATGTAATTACAGAGCTGCAAACTGAAGAAGTATGGAAATGTTTCTTTGATGGAGCTTATTCCAAGCAAGGAACACGCGCTGGTTTTCTTCTAATTTCACCTGGAGGTAATATGTTACCTTTTTATTTTAAATTAGATTTCGAGGCAAAAAACAATGTCGCAGAATATGAGTACTTGATTATTGCTCTACAAACAACTAAACAGATGGGAGTTAAGTCAATTTATGCTTTTGGAGACTTGGAGCTGATTATTAAGTAAATAAAAGATCACTACCAAACAAAGCATCCTAGGCTCATGGCATATAAAAATGAGGTATGGGAATTGATTGAGAACTTTTTTGAAGCTTTTAACATTCAGTTCATTCTAGGAGATGAGAATAGATTAGTAGATTCACTGGCTATGTCTTCTAGTGCTTTCAAGCCTCCTATTAATCCAAGACTAAGATATGAGGTAGAAATGGGACATAGACCTTCTGTTCCTGATAATGTTAAGAACTAGCAAGTTTTTGAGGATGACCAGCAGATTAAGGAGTTTTTGACTATGGTTGAAGAGTTCCAGGGTACATAAATTGATCAGGGTGAAGAAGAGACAACATAAATTGTAGAAGTCAGTGGTTTAAAGATTTAATAGAAAATCAAAAGATTTTTCAATTGAGAGATAAAATTCTGCGAAGGGACTTGTTCCTCTTGAAAGGCTTTTTAATTCCAATGATGTGGTTGTGGACTTAGGGAAAATTTCACACGATGAACATATTCAGGATCAGAACATTGGAACTCAGGAGAATCCCAGGTTAGTCAAATTATATGGTGGAGTTTCACCTAATTTTCAAGAAAGATATTTTAAACTTTTCAAGAATTATGTTGATGTCTTTGCATGGTCCTATGAAGATCTCAAAACCTGTGATGTAAATATTATTCAGCATAAGATTCCTTTGAAGGAGGGAATTAAACCCTACAAATAGAAGCTTAGACATATAAATCCTCTGCTTCTACCATTAATTGAAAAGGAGGT
Organism: Pinus taeda; assembly: GCA_000404065.3. NCBI lineage: Eukaryota > Viridiplantae > Streptophyta > Pinopsida > Pinales > Pinaceae > Pinus > Pinus taeda. Next base: position 11,194 of record APFE030978722.1, read on the forward strand.
CAAGAAGTTGCTTGATGCCAAAATAATAATCCCACTCAAGTGTTATGATTGGCTGGCTAATTTAGTACCTGTGAGAAAGAAAAATCGAGATATAAGGTTATGTGTGGACTTCAGAAATCTCAACAGGGCTTCTTTGAAAGATAACTATCCATTGCCTAAGATGGATCATGTGCTACAAAAGGTAACGGGATCTTTTAGGATGGCAATGCTAGATGGATTTTCTGGTTAAAACCAGGTGGTTATGGACAAGGAGGATCAGAAGAAAACATCATTCACAACTCCATGGGGAACATTTATGTATGCTAGAATGCCTTTCGGAATGATGAATGCAGGTGCTAATTTGAAAGTGCTATGGAAATTGATTTTGTTGGAGATACGTTTGTAGTAATATATTTGGATGATGTTACTATTTTCTCAAAGTCAGATGAAGAACATTTGGACCATTTGGAAAATACTTTTGATAAATGTAGAACATTTGGACTTTCCTTAAATCCAAAGAAATCCATTTTTTCTCTGGAGGAAGGAAACTATTAGGACACATTGTTTCTGGAGATGGAGTGAAGATAGATCTAGCCAGAGTACAAGATTTGAAAAAATAACCATTTCCTAGGTGATCCAAATTGGATCCCAGAACACTCTCTAAGTTTTCATGAACTCTTCAAAAATTATGCCAAAGGCTACAAATCTTGTGAAAATCAAGCTTATCGGAGGTATCCTCGTAACAGTTGCAATTGGTGATCAACGTGGAGCAATGAGGATCGTTGTTCAAGCGCGTAGATCGTTGGTCCATGGTAATGTGCGTTATCACAAATTAGCAAATCTAGAGGTCATTTCAAGAAACAAGGTTCGTTTCCGATATGTGATTAGCGATTGTAGGGAAAACCCCTCAAAGAAGGAAAGGCCGCAAGCACCCGGACCCAAAAAATAAAAAAATGCAATGGATATCATTCCAATTTTGCCAAAAGCGGGGTCCCACAAAAACCAGTAGGATATTAGAAGGGCTTCGAGTGGTAAGTGGTTTCAATGGAGTCCTGCCCGATGCCATATAATGGTTGCCACGCGTCCAGTAGAAGAGAGAGAAAGCCACTCATATTGGATGGGTAAACATCATTTTACTTATCCGCCCGATATGGACGATGACCTTTGGATTTGGAGGCTCCAGATCAATGGCGGAGACACATTCCAATGGATGACCGGATTTGACGAGGTTAACAAGCAAAGTTGTAGAGGATTTGAAGTATGATATGGACGATGTGTTGTCAGAAGGTCGTGTTTGTAGGCATTCTTGGATTTAATGATAAAAACGGTCATTTCAAGTATGTCCAAGAGAACTGACACTCATTCATTATGAAATAGGTGGCCACCTCCCTGTGAGACATTATACAGTGATTGATAATACAGGACAAAGGAATTCAAATTGACAGGAGGTAGGGAAACGAACAGTCAAGAAGCAGATTGAATTTTAATCCACAAACTAACAGAGAGAGCAAAGGGGGGAAAAAAGCTGAGAGCAGTAGGCAGTAAGCCGAAAGCAGGGAGGAGAAGCGGACTTGACTTGCAGAAGCAAAGGCAGCATCAAGCCAGAGTCAGGATAGAGATGGAGAGAGTCAGAGTCTGTGTGCTCCAGAGAAGGCTGGAGAGGTTCAAGTGAACTCCTCTGTATATGCTCGTCATGTATTAGGTCATAGATTGGACTCATACTATTGTGACCAATAGAGATCAAGATTTAGTAAGGAGAGTCTGTGTACTCCAAAGACTTGGGGGATCCAAGTACAATCTTGCTAATTTGTATCTATTGAGTGAGACTCACATTGAGCTCACTATTGTAAAACCTCTGCTTTGAAAACATAATAGAGTGGCCACCACTGAAGGCTGGACTAGGAGACATAGCCCAGGAGTATTGGGTGAACTTCTTATTAAACTTGTTTTGTTTATATGTGTTTCCTATTATGTTTTCTTTAACTGCTTCATTTCCTGTGTATTTCGCAATCTTATCGATCCGTTGCATAAAATAACATAGGCACATCCATGCACATAAGTCTGTAATACCTTATTGTTTATCTTAGATCAATTTCAAATCAAGTGGTATTATAGCTCTAGGTTGCTAAGGTTAGACAAGCTTGTGTTGGATTTTGTTGTTGAATGCCAACTAGGACAAAGCTGAAATTAGGAGAATGAGAATTGGTTGAAGCTAACCCCAAAATTGGAAGATTGTATCCTAAGAGGAAAATGGCAGAAGAACGTCCCTTGGAATCAAACCCCCAGTTCATGGATAGTTTCGTGACCATGAGAGCCATGGTAGAGGAAATGTATAGAGAATTTAAGAAAGGTAGAGATGAAGATTCATCAAACTCCAAACAAGATAAAGGAGTAGAAGAATCTCTCCTCAATGACCATTCTAAAGGCAAAGGGAAAGAAGAAAAGCTTCCCACACCTCCTAATAGCCCTGAAAATAAAAAGAAAACATCTTTGATTAAATTAGATGTTAAATTTGATTTGCCGATATATGATGGAGGATTGAATGCAATGAAGCTGGATAATTGGATTAGACAGTTTGATGTATATTGCAGGGTAATGAGCATTGATTCAGACAAAAGTAAGATTCAGCTGGCCAGCCTATGCCTTGGAGGCACTGCCTTGGTATGGTGGGAAGGCAGGACACAAGCTGACATGAAGAAGCATGGTAAAATCCTTTTTGTCTGGAGTGAATTTGTTTTTTCAATTAAAAATCGAGTTTTATCCACTAGATTATATGCAGTGAGCTATGATGAGTTGGCAAACTCTTCGATAATTAAAAGGGAAAAGTGTACAAGGCTGCACTGAAGAATTTAGAAAAAGAGCTTTGATTCTAGGAATTTCTTTAGACTCACCTAAAACTTTGCTGAAGTATATAGGTGGTCTACACAGCTATTTAAATCACACCATTCTCATGTTTAATCCCACTAGCATAGATGAGGTATCTGTTCAGGCTACATATCTAGAGGCTAGAGGCAAGAATGTGAACCCAAAAGTTGGGGGATCATCAAAACCCACTGCAAGCAAGAACAAGGAAAAGAGAAATAAAAAATGGAAGGAGAGGAAGAAAAATGTTGTACAAAAGACCAAACCTTCATGCACTCACTACAAGAAGGATGGTCATGATGATGAACACTGCTAGATTCTGCATCCGGAGCTAAGACCCAGAAGTTTGATGGCAAAAAGAAGAAGACTGCTGCAGCTATTCAAAAAGATTTGGGGTCAGACTTAGGGGATGAAACAACAATCATAGCCACAGGTATAAAAGTTAAAAATTCTGAAGCATCTATTAGTAATTTTGCACAAACTACTGATAATGAAGAAGATGAGAGGAAAAGACATGAGCTTTTTCATATTAGAGTTATTTCCAAGCATCAAAAGATTGATACTTTGTTTGATAGTGGCTCACGAGTAAACTTAATTTTTGAAGTAATTGTAAAGAAGCTGGGATTACTAACAACACCTCACAAGAAGCCATATCCATTGGGTTGTTTATGTGATAAAACAAAGCTACAAGTGACTAGACAATGTAAACTTAGGTTTTCTTTTGGGTCAACATTTGTAGATGAGGTTGAGATAGATATAGTTCCTTTGGATATCTAATGAATTGTTTTAGGATGTCCTTACCTGTATGATAGAAAAGCCATTTTATATAGAGCTAAAAACAAGTATCAACTCATTAAAGATGGAATCAAATATATTGTAAGAGCTCCTAAA
>APFE030978722.1:33790-58155 GCA_000404065.3 Pinus taeda
TTACGTGGTCAATTTTCACAGAGGAAATGATAGCACATTATGAGGATACAAAGAGAAACACCTTCTTTAGAGCAACACCACAAAAATTGGAAACAGTAAAAAGGCTTTGTTACATAGTGGAAAATAAAATTATGGCAACAAGGAAGTTGACACCTCACAACTATAAATATGGAAGTGTTGTTTCTCCTAACCTTCCACAGCCTACAAGGGTTACACCACAAAAATTGGAAGAAAAAAGGGAAAAAGGGCTTTGCTACAATTGTGAGAGCAAATGCACTAAAGGTCATAAGTGTGCTGAGAAGAAATTATTTTACATAGAGTATGAAGAGGAGGAAGAAAAGCATCAAGAAACATCAAAAGAAGAGGATATGTGCCAAGAACCAATCCTAGAGAAAGAAGAAATGAATTCGACCATATCTTGTAAAGCATTGGAAAGAATTACCACTCAAACTCTCAAGATATAAGGACATATCAAGAAGAAAAAGGTTCAAACAGTGAAAGCTCACATCGACCATCAACAACAAGCTCTCCAACTTTTAAAGGATAACGCCACTTTGTTGCAAAATCAAATGAAACAACAGGTAGATCAACATTGTAGTGAAAAATGTTTTGATGTAGGTGATTGGGTATTTTTACTGCTACATCTCAAGCAAGCTATTTATGAGAAGGAAATATTGGCAATACTACATGCACTTAAGAAACGACGAACTTACCGAATGGGAAGACACTTGAAGGTAAAAATGGATCATGATAGTCTTAAATACTTTTTAGAACAACTATTATCTTTAGAAGAACAAAAAAGATGGGTCACAAATATGTTGGGTTATGACTTTGACATCATCTATAGAAAATGGAAGCAAATTTTTTTGAAGATGTACTCTCAAGAAAGGATGAGGATGTGGAAGCATTGTTTTGTGCTATTTCAATTATCCAACCAAATTGGATAAATGAAGCAAGGGATGCATGGAATAAGGACGAAGAAGTATGGCCATTCTTTCAAAAGTTGTAGAAGATCCCAATTCAAACAATATTGCAGGTAGGAAAAATGATATTGGAACCTGGAGCAATCACAAAAACAAGAACTTGACAGCTATGAAATCGATAATTTCAGAGTATCTGATCAAGTGGAAGAACTTACCTGCTGAATATTACACACGGGAGGACAAGAATTTTATACAGAAGCATCAAGAACTATTCAAGCGTTGACGACAACACTTTTTTAAGGAGAGGGACATGTTAGGCCCCTATACTACTAGTGTAACCCCTTATTGTTATTAGTACAACCCCCTTATTATATTGTTGTACCCATGTAGTCCCCATATTGTTACTATTGTGCCCCATAGAAGCCCACTATTGTTGTTATTGTGCCCTTACATTATTATTGTTATGTCGGCTCTGATTATATGATGATCCCTTAGAGTCTTATATTTATAAAGGAAGTCTCTTCATTTGTATCATCCAAGAATTTTTCATTTATGTAATGTAAAGGAGGTTGACCCCTCGAAGAGGCTGAATTCTAAGGCATTGAGCTATATTTTCTATCTTTTGTGAGCTAGTCTGATAACACAACCATAATGAGCCATCCTTCTTCGAGACAAATAGTGTTGGAGATAACGAGTGCAATATATTGGGTCAAATGTATCCTATATCCAACATCTCTTCAATTGTAGCTTCACTTCCACTCATTGTAACTTCACTTTCCTAAAAAAAAACCATAACAAAAATTCCACTTATTTTATGCAAAATCCACTAATGGGAGAAAATATTCCTACCTCTTTGGCTATTGCATGACTTACGTTCTTAGCATATTCTCCAAAATTTGTTTTACTCTTTTAGGTTTGCCATTTGTTTGGGGATGATATGAAGTACTAAAAGTTATATGGGTTCCAAAACTAGCAAATAATTGCTTCCAAAAATTGGAAGTGAGCATGGTATCACGATCTAAGAAAATCATCATAGGTACACCATAAATTTGAATTTTCCTTCATGGATATTTGAGCTATATCTATGGCTTTACCAGTGGAGTTGAAAAAAATAAAATGACCTTCCTTACTCAATTTTTCCACTACCACCATAAAAGTGTGATGTTGTTTACACTATTTTTGGTAATCTTATAAGAAAATCCATAAATATAACTTCTAACTCAAATTTTGGAATAGGGATTAGTTACATTAATCCTGCTAGTTCCTACATCCTACTTTAACTTGTTGGCCCACTAGACATTGGGCGATGTAGTCAGAACCTTCCTTTTTCACACTTAGAAAATAATACATTTTCTTTATGCATGTTCTCATCTTCTAATAACTGAAATGACCAAAGTAAGGTCATTTTTGGAACTCATCCATGATGAGTTTCTTTAAACCAACTACATGAGTCACATACTTTTTTGTCTTGAACTATAACATACCATCATTAGTGGGCTTGTATTTGTCGCTTATTGGTTAAACACATGAATGTGAACGGTGCATTAGAAAGCCAAATGGAACCACTACAAACTCATAGTGGCCATACCTCATCGTGAAGGTTGTTATCCGAATATATTCATCTTTAATCTAAACTTCATGGTATCCAAACCTCAAATATATTTTGGAGAACACTACAACTGCTTTTAGCTAGTCAAATAAGTCATAAACATTGAAAGCCTGTATTTTTTCGTCATTGTAGATTTATTTAGTTATGGATATTCAATACACAACCATAATGAGTCATCCTTCTTCGAGACAGATAGTGTTGGGGATAATGAGTGCAATATATTGGGTCAAGTGTATCCTATATCTAACATCTCTTTCAATTGTAGCTTCACTTCCACTAATTGTAGCTTCACTTTCCTAAAAAAATCATAAGGAAAATTCCAACAAAACCATAGAATCAAAGCTTTAACCAAATGTTATGCAAAAGAAGAAAAGATAGATCCACACATAACAATAATAATGTAAGGGCACATCAATAATAACAGTGGGCTTCTATAATGCACAACAATAATAATAAAGAAAATACACCAATAACTTATAAGAAACATTTATATATAAAGATATTTATTTTGTCCATTCAAACCTATTTTTAATTATTTAATAATACCAATTCAAACAAAAGCATTTAATTCTAACAACTCCCCCTACGTTATATACCTTATTTCATTTTAATTTCTAAACATTTTTCAAATGTTTATAAGTAGAATAAAATGCTTACTCATAACCATCCTTTAGAACCAGGATAAATTTCACAAATCCCAAGGTAAGGTTTTAAGTTTCACGGATATCATGAAGTGATAAGTTGAAGAAGTAATATAGAAAACGAGTGTTGGAGAACGATGCTAAGACTACAGTAGACCACGAAACAAATAAAAGATGCTAAGTACTGTACGTTTAATTAGAGGCGGATGAATATTGAGATACAAGTTGTCGCAGCGAGCCTATAACACGTGGATAACACAGATCCACAATATCGCTTCTCAGAAAATCCCCAAAGACTTGGACCACCTCGTCCCTTCTTGGAGCACCAGCATCATGAAGTGCACCGATAATGTTTATAGCATGTTGCAGATGAGATGACCAAAGGTATTTGAAGTCCCCAGCCACAAGCTTCACCATTCGGACAATCACGCTTACCATACCTAACTCTTGCAGCCTGGTTTTGGAATAATAACGGAAGAACGGGGATCCCAGTAAGGAATTTATTAAGAAGAGCCCTCGACCAAGAGATACTCTTATTAAAATAATATTCTCAACGTCTTCTTCTTCAGATGTAGAGATGGCCTGGCCGCCATGGTGAATGCCCTCCAGACGAGAAATGCAAAGATTTACTACGTCCACCATAACTTCAACGCAACGAAAGTCTGAGTAGTAGAGATTTTGCTGTTTTTGCCACCCAATTCTGAGGAGCGCCAATCCGTTGTATAAGTCCTCATTAGATATCTCAGCATTCTCTCTCCCTGTGTCTAACCTATCGAGAGCATCCTGTCCCCCTGTGTCTAACGTATCGAGAGCATCCTGCCCCCCTGTGTCCAACGTATCGAAAGCATTTAGTCTCCGTCTTCCTAACATATCTAGATCAAATTCAAGTGCGCCAGAAGAGAAAACAATGTTGTAATCGACGCTGCCGTCATAAAGCATCCGACGATAATTGCATAGTTGAGCAAGGATGGAGAGAATGTATACTAGCGCCCATAAAAAGTCTTTAGGTAACATCGACAATTCGTTGTCTCTAAAACCCATGATATCCACAATTTTGGCTACTTCTTTGCACACTTCCGGGGCATCATCATAAATATAGTAGCAATCAAGGCACAGAATAAATAGCCGTTGATCTACTATTCGTGACAAGTATTTTGAGTATCCTCCCAGCACAAAAAAGAAGCTCCTATTTTCTGCCCTGTACTGGCAATATAGACGAACAAGATTAAACCTCTGCCACAACACCTTCCAATATCGCTCGAGAGTTCCGTTTCCGTTAATATAATGCTCGTTAACTAGACGTTGATAATCACTAATGACCTCTAGTCTCTGTAGCCTTAGTGTTGAGCTTGTTTTGTGGAGTATGTAATGTTTCATCTGTTGCCTCAGTTCAGACTGGGGAATTGCATGTCTAATATCGAAGGGCTGGCGGGTGAATGGGCTGCCGGCTTCATCGTGCTTCGCATCCCAAATATTCTCCAATGTCCTACGGTTGTAAACTTTCTGAGCAGAGTCTTAACACTGCATCAACATACTCTTCTGGAAATTCGCTATTACTTTCAAAATCCATTACGAAGTTCGCAGTATCCATTCTATTGATCGAATGTGAAATCTTTGCCGGGTGTATTTTACTTTTGACTTTCACTTATATACGACGTTGTACAATGTTGTTGTGTGGCCTCTTTTCGAGGAGTCGGCTACCACAAGCGATCACTTGATAGACACTCAAGTGAATAAAAACCAATAATTTTCAAAAATCACCTTTATAGGTTTACCAAAAGAGCAAGACAACCACTTCTCATTTTTAGTAGGTTTATTAAAAAAGGCATAATTTTTATTAATTCGGAGATGTAATTGAAATTACCGTAATGTTGTTATTCAAATTATTATAGGTTTAAAAATTAGAGTATAACTCAACATTTTGATTAAAAAACAAGTTTATAATTTACATTTTATAAAAGGATAATTATAAGCCAATTTAAGAGTGATTAAATTAGGTATGTCTAATTTTCATTTATTTTTTACAAAAGGGTAATTATAAACAAATTTAAGAGTGATTAAAGGAGGTATACATAAATTTCTATTGAGAGAAAAATCTATTATATATATAATATTCAAACTTGTGAGAGAAGAGTGATATCTTCCAATGGATACTTATTCTAAGACTATGATATGGTTTTCATTCTAAAGTTTAGTATATTGGTAAATGGGATCCTCATGTAGAACTTGATTTGAGACCAAATTATAGGGCTAAAGCCTAAAGGTAATGCTTATGTAGTTCATAGGTTGTACATGGGGCCCTAGACCATAAAAATAGGTTCTTTAATTGGATTTAATATAATACAATATTTATTATGAGGTTTGACACCTTAGGGAAAGGGTATTATTTACCAAAACATGTTTTATAGACAAACTATATTGGTTAGTTCCATTAATAAACTACCTCGATTGGAACTATGTCAAGACCCCCTCTTCCAGAATGTGTTTTGGATTGGAAAGGAGTTGTTGTGAAAGACTCATCCATGAATGGGGACATATACCATGAGACAAGGCATCTATATGAAACCTCTACCATGGGAGTAGGATACATGCATGTAATTAAGGTCTAATATAGAGAAAAAAAGAGTCTCATTTCCCAATAAATATTATGCGGATAGAATCTCATGCCTTAAGTACTACACTATTTATATAACATTGTTTTGGGTTGACAACAATGGACTCACAAGCTACAAGCTACTTCTATGGCTATGTCTATGTGTACAACTCAATATCTACAAAATTGTTATCCTTATGCTTTGACCTTAAACAATGTTTCCACATGGGAGAACTTGCCTTGGACCTATACCACACGATCAAACTTCTACAAGGAACCCTTTATCACATGAGTAAGATATGTGCATGGAATTGAGTTTGTTTTATTTGTTGAGCAATTGTGATCTTTTCATTTTGTTTTGCTTGCTTTTCAAGGAAATTTGTTTTTAAAATTTGTGCCCTCTTCATTATCAAGTTGGCTTATTGACTCTATTAAGAAGCACATTTTCTTATAGTATGAGTGTTTTTATGATCTTGTATTGTCATTTAGATTTGCATTATGATAGTTTTCATCATAATAATTCTTAATATTTTTAGATTTTTAGTGTGTAGTGTTTTAGAAAAGAAAAGAAAAATATTATGCGTATATAAGTTTTTCATAGAACCCAAGTAGAAATCCCTCTTCATCAAAAGAAAATAACTGCATGCATATAGTTAAGTTTCTATTGTTTTTTTTTACCTCTAAAATCAAGCAATCTAATAAAAAGAACTAGAGCTTTTCTATTTTTTCATTAACGAACACCAACAAGTTTAGGTTCATTAGGACCTTGGAATAGGTTAGTGGAGAGTTAACTCTCCAAGGCCACTCAAATTATCAAACATAGAAGTTTAATAACGAGCGAAAGCCAATATTGTTGGAAATACCGGGAAAGCTCTATTACTGGGAGTTAAGCATGAGGGAGAGTGAAGACAAGGAAGAGAGATACCCCCTCTCCTACTTGTTGGATCCCACCGACCCAACGTTTGATATTAGTTGGTGCCCATAGTTTCCTTTCGTAGGGATCACATAGGTGGCTACAGAGGGGAATCTCGTGGCACCTAGGGTAGACATTACATCACATTGATGAGTACTTCTGGAGGGTACCCTTGTGAAGCTTCGTCGCTTGCACCGGAAAAGGTTGTTGTCTCAAGGTTAGCATAATTGTTTATGTTACCTTCGCTTGTAGGCCTTGGTCATGATTACCACAGACTATTTTCAGAATGTCCTTGTGTATTCACTTTCTTATATTTTGGTGTCTGATCCTCATCACCGAGAGTAGAAATACTTGGAATTAGTTTGCTTGATTGCATATTTATGGATTTTTAGAGAGTGCTCTTTGCTCCTAGTTGGCCTAGCTTTAAAACTTCTTTGAGTCTTTAATTAGATTTCTTAAAAGTAATTCAAAGTGGTTGATTCACCGTTTGTTAGTCTAGGAGACTTTGTGGGCTTTCACCTATGAGTCTTGAGCCTTCTCCCCAAAGGCATAGGAGCAATTTTTCTAGTGATTTTCAATCATTGGCAGCAAACGCATCAGAGATTGATCCTTTGGTTGGAGTTATTGATTCACAAGATAGACCTTCTATAAGTAGAGAGTTGGAGAGGAACAATCCATTTCTTTCTAGAGTCCTCTTCTAGTCAGAAGACGTTATTCAAAGTGCTTCAAGAGTCTCTATTGACTCATAATTCTCCTATTCCTCCCGATCACCCAAATATTTTATTGTACGTCGGGACTCCGACCAACAGGCCTTCGAGCTGAGGTTTATATTGATCTTTTCCTTCAATGACCACTACTGGAAGCATGGCATCCACCATGAGTGCTACTAGTATGCAGACTCCTGTATCCGTACAAGGAGGAGGAACAATTTCCATAACTTCCATTACTCCTAACACTGCTATATTTAGCTCTACTTCCATTCCATCTCCAAGTGGGAGTACTCAATATTTTGCTTCTCGCATTGGTTTTTCCCTTTTGGAATGCTGACCATCGCAATTTCTTCAGTTCCATTAAGTATTCCACTAGCTCCCTCCACGTCCATGACTTCCATGGCAAGTGGGTCACCTTATTTTTCAGGATTTCCCATTTCAGGGTGGTCATATAGCACTTTCCAAACCATTTTTGGGATCAATATCTTTCTAAGTTGACTAATGATCTGATTAGATATAACTGGGTTGGCCTTCAGTCCCAACCAAGCTTCCCTCAGATATAGCAAAATTTGAAGGGAAAATTAGTGAAGATCTGGGTGACCATGTCACCACTTTCCACTTATGGTAAAAGCAACCATCTTTAGGATACCATAGGAGCCAGTAGAATTGATTCAACCTGAATTGGCTACTTAGCTAAGTTGCATGTTGGAATGTTATAATGTAATTAAAGAAGAAGATGATGAAGATCCGTGGAAAATTAACATTCCAGAGACAAACAACCACCGTGAGGTTCAAGGACCACAGATTGAGAACCCTGTCATAACCGCATCGGTGAAGACTAAGCAGAACCTAAATTCATAAAGATTGGAGACTACTGGGATGACGCGACGGTGGATAAGGTCATTGAATTACTCCATGAATGTCAGGACTTATTCCCCACCAAGTTTACAGATTTGAAGGGAATAATTGGAGATTTAGTGGTAATGCAGATCACATTAAAACCTGACATGAAGCTAGTGAAGTAGAGGCCGTATTGCTTAAATCTGAAATAAAAGGAGAAGGTTCGCATAGAAATAGACAAGACACTCCCAGTAGGCATCATTGAGTCTATGGAGGAATCCAATTGGGTAAGCCTGATGGTGGTACAAGAGAAGAAGTAGAAAGACAAAATAAGAATATGAATGGATCAAAATATTTACATCTGCATCGGGGCATGGAAGGACCATGCGAATACATGGCATGAATTACCCTATCTCGCGAGAGACGATGTCATCTTTGTAGTCCTTAAGTCATGGCCACCAGAGTGGTGCGCCCTAGCTAGCTCTGTGGTGGAACGAGAGAAGTCTACCGTGTAGCGGAAAAAGGAAGAGGAGAAATTTTGGATGGCATAGTTAGCAGAAAAGCACAAAAATGAAGCAGCAGTAGCTAAGGCCCAGGCGGCGCATGATGCTGTGAAGTTGGCAGAAGAGCAATAGAAGAAGAGCGCGAAGGACAGAAGTCCCCTTCACCTGAGCTGGAGACCGATACAGAGTAAGGTGGTTCGGACCTGTAGACATCGTCCACTCAGCTAAAATGTCTATGCCCATGAGAGCAGGTAGGGCTGCGAAAGAAGTCAAAGGCTTCAAAGACTTCGTTCGACTTGATCACCCTCACTGAGGGGGGTCTACACAAAATTGGTGATATGGTGAGGGATGTCACCATAGAGGCACTCTGTTAGTTCAAGGACGAACACCAGATGGTGTTGGGGGCTCTCCTGGCACAAATACAGGAGTTGCAGGTGCGCACTCCACAGGCTAGCACTGTGTTAACTAGCCTCGCAGTAGGCACGTCCATGGCCGAGGAAATATTGCACACCTGAATGACCAACACCATAGTGCTACTAGATAGAGCACTCATTACAAAAAATGAGGCTGACACGCCTATGGTCAGCGCGTTGAAGGGAATCAGATTAAATGTAGCTGCGCTCCTTCCAGAGACACTCTATATTTTGTAAGATGGAGTTATTGCAGAACTATGAGCCAGGGAGGGTCACGCGCTCCAGGTAATGAGCGAGTAACACATCAACATTGAACAGTTGAGCTTGCAGCGTGATGAGGTAGTGGCGTAGAATAGACAAATGGTGCAAGTGGTGGAGGAAGCCTTCTAGATGGTCCTGAAATTGGCCATCCAAGCAGAAGAACTAGTGGAGGCACGCGTCCGAAAATTAGCAGCACGGGTGCGTGAGGCAAAGGAAGAAATGGCCAGGGTTGAGTTGGAGTTGAACCTTTAGATAGCAAAATTTTAGTTGAAGGCACAACTTTTGTTGGCTTGCTGGGGCATGACATAGGTTCAGCAGTGAGTTTATGCAAGAAAATCTCGGTACTATTGGCCCTTTCGGCAACAATCCGCGGAGCGCGGACTGAGGTCACACCCGAAGTAGTATGGGAGGGTGTTGGAACCAGGTTTCTGCACCCTAGGATGTCTTGATGAGGGTTCTAGAGGTTCGTGATCCTAATATGCGCGCTACGCTATTTCACGCAGCTTCTTATCCTTCACAACCCATGTGCATCTTTGTATTGTTCCGATCTGATCCGAACCTTACTATTATACTAGTGCTTAGCTTAGTTTGCGCGGACCCAATATTCTTATTACTTGTTCAACTTTTAGATTAGCGCGCATACTTGAAAATAATATAAATGCATAAAGAATAACCAGAACATAGAAATACAGATCTACAAGTAGATGCATAATATTCTGAGTCAAGCTTATCTTTATTAATGCTCAAGTTCATTTACAGAACCGACTCTGCCCTACGCACTCAGCTGCAGACTCTACTAGGCCTCTGCGCACTCAGCTGCAGAGCCTCTATCTACCACAATGACCCAATACACTTCAGATTTCACTTCTATCTTCTAACCATGCCTTCGCATCTATCTCATACTTCTCAAAACTAAGACTGACTTTACACTTAGAGCCCCGCTCTATTTCTACAATCCCATGGTTTGTGGACCATAGGTAGGCCGACATACCATACATTAAATTATATTATTTTAGGGCGGATAACCCTAGACTCTCACGCTTCGCGCTTTCATTTCGCGGGGTCTTTACATTACACTTTACCAAAATTTGAGCTTCAAGCCCCAAAAACTTGCTATGGGGGGATCTGCTTCCCAACAGGCCCCCAACACAAACATCATGACTCATCCCGAGTTACTCTACTAGTGTAGCGATCTTTGCACGAAGTCCATGCAATAGGTCTCATGCAGCATGGGTGTCCGTAACACACTGTTCCGCCTCCTGTTGTACTTGTTGTACACATATCTCTAAACTTTCATGAGTAGGGTCGCATTCCTATCCAACTGTATACAGTCCCTGCATTTGTTCCAGCTTCCCTTCAATGGTCACTGTGACTGTGAACGCTTGATCGATCCATGGCTAGATGCGTGCTTTAAGCAGGGCTTCTTTTTGGTGCATGGCGTCTAATCGGTCGTTCAGTGCCCTTGCCTGATGTAGTCAGGCGAGTCATTGAGTAAGGGAAACTATCTACACGGTGCCCCAGACACTGTCGTACTCCTACTGCAACTCGCACGCCTTTGTCTCTAAGCGTTGTAGGTTCGAGTCTTCCTGCATGTGCATAAGTATGGTTAGTGCTTGTTCCAACATCCTAGTGTACCCTTGTGTCACCTGGCCAATTTGTTCCAACCCCATTTGGATAGCGTGGGGATGTTGCTCTCTAACTTCTATGGGTGTGGAGGGCTGCACCTTCAATTACAGCTCAGTGATTTGCAATTCAGCTCCAACTAAACCTTTGTCATTTCCTCCCGAGCCTCATGGATTCTGGCTGCCAATCTATGGACCTGTTCTACTGTTGGTAGCTTTGCTAATATGGCCAACTCTGGAGCGCTCATGCATGCATCCTCTACAGCCTGCTCCAATCCACTATCTTGTGCCATCAACTCATCCCTTTGGATGTTGAGTTGGTACATGTTGTTTTTCTACTCATGCAGGACTTG
Organism: Pinus taeda; assembly: GCA_000404065.3. Taxonomy (NCBI): domain Eukaryota; kingdom Viridiplantae; phylum Streptophyta; class Pinopsida; order Pinales; family Pinaceae; genus Pinus; species Pinus taeda. Next base: position 45,172 of record APFE030978722.1, read on the forward strand.
TATCACTCAGCCTTCCCAGGCGCGGAGTTTGGTGATGACCCCATCCTGCAGCTGGTATAGTATTTCGAGCGGTAGGGCAGCCAAGTTCAAATCAACGCTTGTCATGCTACTCATCACACCTCGGTCATCCTAACTCACTGCGGATAACACGCCTTCGGGCAAGATGAAGGTGTTACCCGTACGGCTGAGTAGTGGCTGTTCGGCCTCATTGGTTCTTGCTGCGACATGCTGGGCCAGGCTGCCCGTTTGGGGGTGTTATAATTGCAAACCTTGTAGTTGTGCACTGAGCGTCCCCAACACAGTGCTCTACTCCATTTGCAGTCCCTGGAGTGCATCCTCTTTGAATTCTTGAATCATTTTGCTAATATCCTTTAGATAACCTTCTGTGAGTGTGATTGGGTCGATGGATGTCTTCTTGGGGGTTGTTTTCTCTGGGTCGTACGGCTGCTTAAGTTGTGTTGAAGGCATACTGGGGTCTGTGCGGTCCTCCTCCCTATCCACTTCCTCAGTCTACTACTCCACAAACATCTCCTGGCATTCGTCGGCCTCTTTGGTGGGCACGTTTGTGGTTTCTGCCATCTGTGCTGATGTTGTTGCATCGGCTGCCTTTTGTCGTGTGGTTGCTTCTTGTTCTTGGCATATCCTCTCACCCAGCTAGGCGAGGTGTAGTTTAGTGTCCTTTCATTGCTACGTTGCCATGATGCCATCATTGCGAAGATCACATCATCTGTTGCAATGAATGGAAGCTTCACCCACGTTCGGGCTAGATCCTTGCACACTTAGATATACAGGTTTTACATATCTACGTTGAATTCTACCGCGCTTTGCAAGCTGTTATGAACTTTCGGAGACAAGCGCAGCCTGCAGTTGATCCATGTTTAGATTATCACCTCTGCCAACACCCAGAACACCTTTATCTCATGAATCTGCTTCGCGTCTTTTGTAGCTCACTACGAGGTATAGCTCGCAACTTCAGGTAGGTCACCTCAGTAGTGGGAAACTGACTGTCTGCTGGGAGCTCCCCTGCAACCAACAGGATGGATAAGAGCAACCACGCATAGTGGAAGGTCTTACCCTGCTCTTGGGCCTCCTTGCAGTTCGTTAAAAAATCATCACATAGGAACTGCACCTAGTTGAACTGGAACCCCTTTATGCATTGCTCTGCCAACGCAATCATAGATGTTTGTACTTCGTCGGTGTGACATTTCCTCATTAAATTTCCTGCTAGAAGCTTGGTGGCTACGTGCACCCCTTGGTCTTTAATATTGGCTATTGTGTACCCCCGCTTTCTCTTTTCTAGTTTATACTTGGCCTTCATAGCTTCTGCAAGGCCCAAGTTGCTACTTTTTCCTAATATGGCCGCAGGGTCATTTCCTTTGACCGACAGTCGATAAATTTGGTGAATTAGATCACCGTGATGGGAATTGGCTCCTCTAGCTAGAGATACCCATCATGCACTAGGCACAACAGCTGCTTGATCACAAAAACGGTGACGGGCACGCAGTGGTAGTGGGGTATCCATCACAGATGGAGTAACCCAGCCTTCTCCACACCAAGCAACCATTTCTGCTTTATTAACTTCTCTGCAGCCAACTGTGGGAACTTTGCACTGTCCTTGAGGTCGCAATCCTCGAACTTCATAGTAGGTACTCTTCCCAATGGCAGACCTTCAAACCTTATATCATTGGGGAGGATTGGGGTATAGAGCGCACTCTTTTTCGCCTCTAGGTCCTTTGGTACCTTGGCTTTCCCCTTCCACGGGAGAATGTATGGAGGTAACTTTTGTTGGCATTATGATACATATGTTGTCCTTGATGGCAACCCACTCATCTCATATGATAAATTATAGTGCAGCAAAGTTCACGGAATTTTATGCAGAGAAAGGTTTATTTCATGTGGAGAAAAGTTCACATAATTTTATGCAGAGATAAGTTTATTTCATGTAGAGAAACGTTCACGGAATTTTATGTAGAGAAAAGTTTATTTCATGTGGAGGAAAGTTCACGGAATTTTATGCACATAAAATTTTATAAAATGTTATTTCATGTGGAGAAAAGTTCACGTAATTTAATGCAGAGAAAGGTTTATTTCATGTGGAGAAAAGTTCACGGAATTTTATGCAGAGAAAAGTTTATTTCATGTAGCGAAAAGTTCATGGAATTTTATGCAGAGAAAAGTTTATTTCATGTGGAGAAATGTTCACGCACTTTCATGGTTGGTTCATGGTATTAGTCCGACAGTTTTTGATCCTATGGTTTTGGTCCGTGGTATTGCATCCAAAAGTGTTGATCTCACACACTTTCATGGTTGGTTCATGGTATTAGCCCGACAATTTTTTGATCCTATGGTTTTGGTCCGTGGTATTGCATCGAAAAGTGTTGATCCCAAGTATTGGGTTCATGGTATTATGTTATTATGGTTTTGGACCGTGGTATTGTGAAAGGCATAAGGCTATAAAAGAGGAAGGAGATCATTTGGCAAAGCATCATCTGAATTTTTATTGAATATCTAATAAAGTGCTAGATCTGGAATACTATGATTGGGTTAGGGTGCAGATCTCGATCTGAATAAAGAAGGAACCTGAGCGCAAGGAGAAGGATAATTTCTATTGATGTGTCATAATCTTTAAGCTTGAAAGATAGTATCTTTTCTTCTGGGTTCGGATTTGGTGTGTGGTTACTGTTACTGTGATTTGGATACAGCTGTCAGAGAAGTGTCTACTTGATTTAGTGCTAATTGGTGAAAAGGAGATTGTTTGATGCAAAAATTCTTGATGATTGATTGATGTTCATAGATCTATTCTGAAAATTTATGAAATGTGGTCCTTGGAAGAAAAAGAAGGTTGTAGCCTTCTGTAGGTCAACACCTACTTACTAGTATCTTGGCTAGTGCAAGAGCTAAGGGGGTTGTAGCTCCCTTCCAGGAGAAGCTGGAAAACGAGAGAGGGTTGTAGCTCTCTGCAGGTTTTAGCCTGCGTACTGGTAAAGGACTGCACCAGTACAATTGTAAAAAGAAGTTTATAATTAAAGAGAAGATAGAGACGAATTGCAGCAGGTGGTTTTCACCCACATTGGGTTTCCACCTTATATCTTGTGTTCTTGTGTGCGATTGTCTTCTGCTCTGTTTTACTATTTCTGGTTATTGGTTATTTGATTCTGATACACAGATTAATAATCAACATCTAAAAGATAAATTAAATTATAAGTTTTCATAGTATACGCGGGTTTCCTTCTACATACTTGCGGGTTTAATTAACTGAAGTAGCGTATATCATTTGGATTTCAAAAAGGAATATTTGACTTGATAATACTGATTCACCCCCCCCTCTCAGTATTATTTCCAACAACTTTGTCGTGGAATGCTTTTGGGAGACAACCTCCACCTCATCATCTTGCGCCTCAATTTGGGCAATCAGGGCCTGCAAGTCTTCCTCCTCCTCCACTGTTTCAATCGTGACAGATTTTCCCTTCTCCATCATTGACAATTTCCTAAAGTGTGGGTTTCTTGGGGATACACGGACTAGCCCCGTTGTTTTTTTATCTTTTTGTGGCCACAGCATGCATGGTGATTTTGGAACTTCTAGCATAGCTGCCACCTCTCTAGGCTCCTCATGGGCCATACGGGGCTCCACGGTAACTTTGGCGAATCGCACTCTTGTTCTAGCAGCTGTCATTGTGTCTACACTTGAGGATGGTAAAAGTATGTGGCGCTCAATGCTCTGTACTTTCTCAATTCGCAAACAACCAAGTGTTTCGTTGGAGCTAGCCCTGGGGTTTTTATAGCGTCTTTTGAATTTGAATTTGACCCTTCGCCCCACTTCTGCATCATTAATGCCTTCTTAACGACAGATCGTCCCAAATCTCGTTCTTGATTCGTGTCTTAATTATCCGCCACCCACTCCTTTTTGCCTTAGATTGGACCTCTTATCATGAACAATGACACCAACAGTCACCTTCCAGCTTATCCGCATAGCAATGCAACCCCTTACGCACGGTTGTGGCCCCTATGATGTCCCGATCCTATGCGCAACCTCCATCTCACGCATCTCCCATATAGGTTCTTTTATAGTCTCGTGCTCTCTTTCAATTGCTTGGAGTGCTGAGACTGTGCTTCCTACAGATAGTCAGGTGGTCACATCAGCGGTGCAAGGCTTCAATTTTCTTGCTAGCCCGGGCTGCGGGCACCCCTCAATTACCCTTGTGTCCATCAATGAGTTGTGTTCTTCTTTGTATGGTGTGCTCCTCTGTTTACTTTATCTAGTAAGGTGTGGTCACAACCATGGTAGTAGGGTGACAATTTCTTCTAATGCAGTAGTATGGCTGGCTAGACTGTGTCCCATCATGCTTAGGTTTTCAGCATAGTATGCTTGCATGACTTCAGTGTCCATTTTGTTGATTTCTTTGTCCAATGTCATTCTTTTCTTTCTCAGTCGTACCCAATCTATGTCGAGTTCATGAAGTTTCAAGTGCCCTAACCAAATGGCTTCGTGTAACTACATAATTCCTTTACCCGACTCCTCATGTACTATCCCAACTATGGGAGCTATTGTATGGGGATTCTTCTCTGCTCTTATGGTTTTGTCTCTTCTCATCAGTGTTGGGGTCATTTATGTGCTCCACTTTTTGCTTGTGGCCCTATAGGCCCATCAAATCACTGGTACGTGCAGGTCCCAGTCAGTTCGTCTCACCTGGTGAACTCTTTTCATGATTTTGTATAGCTTTCTGAATGCTCCGTCGTGGAATACTTGTGGTGTGTATCGCCACTTGATGTGCTTTCTCAGCACATGTCTATACCCATCGACACTGGTGGGCGCACAAGTTGCTTTGTCCTGGCTGCCCAACTCTCATTCGATGATGGGGACTTCCAAATCGTAAGTACATCCATCTTCTACATTTGCACTATTTTCCAATGGTCTTCTCATGTGTACTCCACCATCATGCAGGTGTTGCACGCAATGCCCATTCCAGCACACCGTATTGTTGTTATTCCGGTACTGTGCTTTCAAATTTGTCCAAGAATTCATCCATCTCTATCACTCCATCAAATGTTGGTAGTTCCCTTGCCTTTGTCGTCACGCAATATAGTGATCTAATCATCATGTTGAAATTCAGTGTTATTACTTCATAAAACCGGTTTTTCCATCATTCTACTTCTTCGTCTGAATCCGAAGTAGAGGAACTGTCGCACTCCCATGAGATTCTCCCATCTGCAGTCAAGTTCACTTGATCTTGGTCTTGCACCATTATCTGGTAAATACAATCTAGCTCATCGTCACAGATAGGTTTGGTGTAGCACTTTCCTTTGACTGGATCTAGCAGAACTACTACACGTAGGGACTTTTTCTCAAAAATCATCTTCCGCTTCTTCAGGTTGATGACTCCATTCATATCAGTGGCCCAGTTTATTCCTAGCAACATGGGATACAGATTTCTATCATCAACAATCTCTATTACTTCCATGTCTATTTGTGTGCTTGTGCCTTCGATATCAACTGTTACCCCTTGCAACCTTCCCATGGGCAAAATCTTATGTTGGTTCGCCATTCGTAATTGAATAGGGGACAACCGTAACATGGGCCTGCCCACGCTTTCCCATGTTCACTTTGGTAACAAATTTATGTCGGAACCCAACTTTAGGATTACCTGATCCATTTCATATTCGCTAATCTGCGCCACAATATTATTTCCCTCCCGGTGTGCAATGCATGCTTTCCCAATTTCTAGACTACGCGTAGTTCCCCTGACTCTGCGCACCTAGTGATCAACTCCTGTAGTCCCTTAATTGACTTATTGTCACACAGTAGTTTCTTGCACATCTCCAAAAAGGTAGTAAGCATAGAAGGATCCATCCCTGTCTCTGGTTGATCCTTACTACCTGAAGTGGAGGCCTCCGCGAAGCTCTTCTTAACTTCCATGAATGTCTCCTTTGCGCGTTCTAAGTCAAACTCAGGTTCCTTTGTAGGAGCCTTGTGAACCCATGTATCTTCCTCAGGCTACCTCCCCTTATCTTCCCCTGTAGTCGCACCGCTTCTGAGCACTATGTTCACATTTGGGTCCTCTTCATGTGGTTTAGACCTCATCATTTGAATATTTTGAGTCAGACTAGGCTGGAGTACTCCTTTCTCACGCATCTTTGTGATCAACGTAGGACAATCTACTGCTTCATGATTGAACTGAGCACAATATGAACAAGATATTCTTGTTGGGTTGGTACAATCGTAGGTGTAGTGCCCTGGTCCTCCGCAATTGTAACAAATTAACTATCTGCAGCCCCTTCCTAGTCCCATTCCTATTCATCCTCGACCCCGCCCTTGAAATCTAGTGCACGCCATCCTCATAGCTGGGTCGAGGGCTCAAATTTCTGTCTCCATCCTATATGTTGGGTTCTAATCCATCATTAACTCGTAGCTACGACAAGTACACTCATCGTGGCCTAATGACCTATAGAAATTACAAAACAGTTGCTGGGGTGCCAATGTATACTTCTGCGACAAATGACAATTATCCGTCATGTGCTTTCCTCCTATCTGACAGATCGCGCACCATAATGTGGGTGTCGTACTCGGCCCTGCCTATGCCTCTAGTCTCAATGGCATTGGCCCCCCTCCTTCCAAGTAGTTCACGAATACTAGACAGTGATCCTTGTCATGGCCCTGGCCCTTGCATTTTATGCACCACACTTCCTCGCTTACCTCTAGCTGCAGTGCCCTATCCTGCTTCAAGCTCTGTATTTCCAAACATAGATTTTGTAGTTGCATGTGGATTTTTTGAACTCCCAGCCCTAGATCCTATATTGGTGTCTCATGCAACCTCATCACCATTTCCATTGCTTCGGCTAGGTAGAAAGTTTCTGTTGCAACAACGTTGTCCTCAGGTGCGGTGTTAGAGATGCCACAAACTATGCACGATGCTGCACATCCGTGAGAGTCATATTAGCCTCGCGGATCATACTCTTTAGCCACTAGTCCAGATCCCAAGGGTTATTGCCTGAAAGCATCGCAATCTCTTTAAACTCGATGATTAACTGTGTCTCTCATTTCGATCAACTAAATTCTCTGTTCAGCACATTCTGGATCTCTGTTATTCTTGCATTTAGGTGATCATTAGAGTGCTCGATATACCATGTCAACATGAAATCCTAAAGTGTGCTCACCAATGTAGCTTTCTTAATGTTGTCGTCTATGACCCCTTGTGCTTCCCATATTGCTCTTACCACGAACTATAATTAGTTTGGATCCTCATTCCCTACTCCTCTGAATATAGGTAGCTTGATTGCGCTCACCATACTGAACTACGGGGGTGGTGGAGGTGGAGTGGGTGGAGATGGAGGTGAAGGAGGTGAAGTGGGTGGTGGCATGGGTGGGGGTGGTAGCTGTGGAATGCACTGCCTTATCAAACTGACTGCACTTCTTGGAGACACCCGAGCGAGCTCTTCCTCGCTCTCTCACGAAGGTGATATTAAGCGACTATTTCCTAATTCCCCACTACCTTTGTAGATCTTTCCACTCCACGTTGTTCAAAGCATTAATGTATTCACATAACCCATTTTTCAAATAAAAACATTTTAATCCAGGTATTCAAAGATTTAATGTACTTACCTCGCGGTCCATTGAGGAAACGTCATTGTACTTCGTTGTAGCTTACAATCGTGTCTATCGCAAACTCAGTGATAAATCCCCTTATTATCTAGTTGAGCCAACAGTCCACACTCGCGTGATCTTATATTCTGATGCTTCTAGTCTGCACACTAATTCCGTAGTCCACACTATTGATTGGTTGAGCTTACACCTTCCCTAGCTTTCAGCTAACCTCGCAATCCACTCGTACAATTTAGAAGGAAAGGATGTGAAGAAGATCCCATGGATTTCCGTATATACGTAGTGATCCAACCACCTTTTCTTGGATACGTGCGGAGTTCTATTTTCCTATGTCACGAACTCGTGAATATTTTTTTCCAACCAATCTTCAATTTCCTTCTTTGTTGGGTTCCAGTGGCATGACATCAGACATCCCTTAGGCAAATCTCGGTACAACTGGCCCTTTCGGCAACAGTCTGTGGAGCACAGACTCGGGTCTCACCCGAAGTAGTATGGGAGGGGGATAGAACCAGGTTTCCGCACCCTAGGGATGTCTTAATGAGGGTTCTGGAGGTTTGTGATCCTAATCTACGCACTGTGTTTCTCTGTGCAACTTCCTATTCTTCGCAACCCACGTGCACCTTTGTATTGTTCTGATCTGATCTGATCCTTACTATTATATTAGTGCTTAGCTTAGTTTGTGTGGACCCAATATTCTTATTACTTGTTCAACATTCAGATTAACGTGCGTACTTGAAAATAATATAAATGCATAAAGAATTACCAAAACATAGAAATACATATCTATAAGCAGATGCACAATATGCTAAGTCAATATTATCTTTATTAATGCTCAAGTTTAGTTACAAACCCAACTCCACCCTGTGAAGTCAGCTGCAAGGGCCCACGTACTCCGCTGCAAACTCTACTTGGCCTCTGCACACTCAGTTGCAGAGCCTCTACCTACCACTACAACCCAATACACTTCATATTTCACTTCTATCTTCTAACCGTGCCTTCACATCTATCCTATACTTCTCAAAACTAAGACTAACTTTACACTTAGAGCCTTGCTCTTTTTATACAATCCCATGGTCCACGAACCATGGGTAGGTCGACATACCATACATTAAATTATATTATTTTAGGGTCGACAACCCTAGACTCTCGCACTTTGTGCCCGCATTTCACGAGATTTTTCCATTACAATTTACCAAAATTCAGGGTTCAAGCCCCAAAAAAGCACTATGGGGGGATCTGCAGCCCAATAACTTTCAACTCCGCTGGAGGTTAAGGAATAGCGTGTCACCGCGATTACCACAACAATGGTAGTAGTCAACATAGTAGTGACAGTCTGCACAAAGCTATTTGAGGAGTCGTTTGAGGTTCTCACCACCCTATAGGAGGACCTCAAAATACAATGCCTACTGACAAAGGTGTGCGAGCTGCAACAGAGATACGACGAAGTAAAAAGGGACCGCACAGATAGTTTCCCTTACACAAAGGCTCGCGAGGATGCAACAGGCTAAAGCGCTCAAGGAGTAGGCTGATGCTACTCGGCATAAGGAAGCAGTTTTGAAGGCACGCTTATATCCGTGGATTGATGAGGTGTACACCATTACAACCTCCATTGCAGCAAAGCTCACATAGCTACAAGCAATGCAGGAAAGGATCCAAGGCAGCAGTTTAGCCATAGCGGTCACTGAACAATGTGTTGAGGAAGTACAAGAGGCAGCTGCTCAGTGCGCTACCAAAGTTGCAGCAATCCAGTTAGAGTTAGGAGGTCTTCGTGAAAAGATCTCCACAACAATAGAGTGACTCGAGGGCGAGTCACGATGTTTGTGTTGGGGGCCTGTTGGGCACGGGATCCGCCAAGGGAAGTTTTCGGGCTTAGAGCCTAGATTTTGGTCAAAGATTGTAACTCTAATGTAAAGACTCTGCATTTTGTGGGTGTGCAGTGCATAGTTTTTAAAGGGATCATAATGTTGTCCGTGCTTAGTTTTGTTATTGTAATGTCAGTTGTAGAGATCTACCCATGGTCCACAGACCATGGGATTGTATAAATAGAGCGAGGCTCTAAGTAGTTAAGAGATAATTATAGAAGAAGAAAAGATGAACATATGATGTATGCGAGATAGATCTGTGGAATAAAGTCTAGCTTTGGGTTGTCAAGTAGGAGAAGGCTCTGCAGTTGAGTGCGCAAAGGCCTAGTAGTCTGCAGCTAAGTGCGCGGACCCCTGTAGCTGCGTGCACAAGGAGAGTTGAGTCTATAATAGTTGGAAGTATTAATAAAGAGAAGTTTCCTATCATTTATGTGTATTTATTTCATGTTTTATGCATCTGTTATCTTGGGTATTGTTGTGGCCAGCAACAACCCCCCCTTTTCCATTTTAGTATTTGTCCAAAATGCTAAATGAATGGGGACCCCTAGTTTAATTTTGAGAAAAATCAAATTTTCCTTCTTCAAAATAAAGCTACCATCGTAGTCTTAGAACGGTCTTTTGCATATTTTTAACCTAAATCTACGATAAGGTAAGGGTCTTTAAAAGATTGCATTAATGCGCAAGCCCCCCCCCCACGTTAAGCCTAACGTCGCATCGCAGTAAGTAATGTTCATAAGGAAAAACCTCAAAATCTGCCGATCTGCGATAACACCGATCGCAATATCGTACATCGTAAAAATAAAATGGCAATACTTAACAAACATCAAACTCCTGCGACCTGCGATGTTGCGAAATGCAATGTTGTGATCGCCGCGATGGCACAGTCTGCAATCTGGCGATTTGTGATTAGCGCGCCTTGCGATGGCACGATCTTCAATGTAACGTAAGAGAATCATGAATCATTTAATCGCGAATCCTTCGGGCACGCCATTCAAAGAAAAGCCACATACCATAATCTGACCCCAAATCATGCGCTTTTAATGATAGTAAGTGGATTAGTTGTCAGTTATTTAATGAAATAAAGATGCGTGCTTTGCTAAAGAATTATTTCACGTAAGGTGGCATATTTGGTATATCTGTTGCATTTAAAACTCTCCCATCACCTTTCTCAATCAGTCATTTCCACTTCGCTCGTAATCTGCAGGAACTAAGAGATAAGAAGATTCAAAAGCCGAACGTAGGAGCAAATGGGAAAGAAACATAAAGTCCAAGGCTCCGAGACGAAGGAAAAGGCAAAGGAAATGGCGCCCTTGTACACAGACACTGCATGCAACAGGGACGCAAGAATTTCGACCTGGGAAGGCATGTATGGGCTGCTGGAGGAGGAAAATCCTAGAGTAATGAAGGTTGATATCGTCGCGGGATCCCAAAACTCTTTTGAGGCATCCTTAGAAGAGCTGGCTTGTTCATTTCTTCACCGAATAACAGCTAGACCCAAGATTTTGCCGTATACAGATATGATCAGATGGATACATGACAATGCAGAGTTACAGGGCAGACAATTCAAGGCTCAAGGGCATGGGCTCATAGGATCATTCGCCGCGCAAGACTTAAAGCTTACGTATCATCTTCCTGAGCCTCAGACGACCTACAACACGCAATTTGTCAAGAAATTTGCAGCAGAAAACCCAAACCTCGCAGAAACCACTAAAGAATGGACCAGAAGAGAGGAGCCACTAAAAAGGGACAAAAATGGTATGTACAGCATTGGTTCCCTCACCTCTCCATATTGTTTTGCTGCGGCCATGTTGTGCAGGTTGTTTGGGATGCCAGACATAAATAAATTTTCGTCTGAGTGGCTACCACTCATAGACGCTGCCACAAATGCCGATCTCATGGATTGGGCCAAAACATTTTATGATAATCTATACATTGCTGTCATGAATTACTGGTCTAAGAGATCCTTGTCACAAAGGGTCTATCCTCCTTTTTATCTGTCTGCTTACATTATGGATTCTATTTTCTATGTATCTAAATTCCGAACTATGGGTTGGAAATGGACTACCCAGGATCTATCACTTATTCATGTTTATCACAAAGTATTATGGGATTAATAGTTTTCCCCTCACTTCTATCAGATTTGCCACGGGCTCATCTTACCCCTATATAGGATGATGTATGGTGAAGAACCCCCGAAGTGCTCACCCGAAGCGCAAATAGACATCATCCCCGTCGCGAGATGGTTCAGGGAAGAATGGTTCACTTATATTAGAGTGTTTGGGAGCATTATACCTCCACATGTCCTACCTCTGTATGTCCCCGATAAGCTTTTGGCTAGGGAAATTGCCTATCAGACTTGCTCAGAAGGTGGCCTAACCAAAGAACTAAAAGACAAGAAGAAGGCCATATGGTCTCAGTTTCCTGTAGCTTGTGGGGCCTTCTCATTGTTCGATGTAGGACACACTTTTTCCGAAGTAGAGAATGTGACGTCTCTACAATTATTTAAATTCCCCGCTCGACCTTTTGACCTAAATAATTTTGCCCATAATTTCACTATAAGTGTCAGAATAAAAGTGTTCGCCGGAAAGAAAGATTTATTTGATGATTTGTTTCAAGGTAAAAGTTCATTCTAGGAAGTTTTGCGAGAAGCTCGGTCGAGGTTATCCCCACATGACCTCCAAATATTTTTGTTATTCAGAGAAAGAAGGCTAGCCAGTGTTCCCCTAGAAAAGCTGCGACTGCTCGCCAGAGAGCCTACTCCCAGTGTCAGCCTCAGCGGAAACTCCAGTACTTCCAAAATCCAAATCTGACGCTGCCCAAGGAACACCTGAACGTTCTAAAAAATCTGCAAACGACCAAGGAAGAGGCGAAGAGACAGCCAAAGATACAACGCAGTCAAGTGCAATTTCGCAACAAGAAGTTATCGCCTCCCCACCAAGAGATATCCCTCCTCCCGCCATTAAATCGCCACTCGTCACAACAGAGCTCGATAAAGAATGGGAAAACTTCAACGAGCTAATCAGCCTTGAAGGGCAAGTCCCAAGAACACCTGTGAGCGATGCACAGGTAAATAACACAGGAAATGGTTTCAACCATGGTCGGTAGTGTCTCAGAAACGGAGCACAGTCATATCGCTCCACCTTCTGAGCTTCTACTTAGTGTAGAGGAAATTCCCCCGCTGGATGTATTCTATAGTCCCCAACATAAAGCAGTGGTGAGGAGACAAAGAAAGAAGAGAAAGCTGGAGAATACGTTGTCACAGGACGCTGAACATTTAGACGTCTTATGGAAAGACCCTAACAACAACTCGACAGAAAATCTCACGAAGTTGTCTCAGATCACAGGAGCATATGCTTCTGCGACTATCGACAAGGCGTCAGAAGTTCAACAACTGTTGAGGGAGCAAGAAAACCAAATACAGCTACTACAACAACAGCTACAACAAGCCAATGCCAGTATTGAAGCGTCCAAACAACTCGAGAAACTACAAGAAGATTTTCAGCAGATGCAGATAAGCTATCAAAG
>APFE030978725.1:22251-87522 GCA_000404065.3 Pinus taeda
CTCGGATTTATTTTTCCCTTTCCCCTTTTCCTTTTTCTTTCCTTTCGAGGCCTTGCCCGCCGTGGTGGACTGGATGGCATTGACCTCGGAAGTGTTACCAGAATTTAAAACACCCTGAGAAGTGTTTTCGTTGGATGCCCTTGACTTTTGCTTCCCAGGGTTCGTTGATTTTTTAGAGGCCTGGTTTATAGAGCCAATGACTCCATCGACAGATGGCTTGGGAGGAGCCTTGGATGTACCGGGCCTGGGGGCGTCCGGAAAGTACTCATACAAAGTACCAGACTGAGAGCAAACTAAGTCTAGGTACTGAGCACGCGCGATCGCTTGCTCTTCAGTTACACAGGCTCCCATAGCAATGTCCTGTGCAATCTTGGGGACAAAGGAAGTTGTGAACCAGTAGGAGAGGAGTTGATCAGGAATCCAGAACTTGATCAACTTGCGACGTCTTCTCCATTCATGAATATGATCGGAGACATGTGTAGTAGTATCCTGCTTAAGAGACGTAAGGAGGTGAGTCCCTGTCTCGTACCGAATGGGTAACTGAAAGTGAGTAAGGAATTCCATGGCCAACGAATTGAAATCTTGAAATGACGCGCGGGTCAATTCAATATACCATTTAGCTTCCAAACCAGTGAGGGTCCTCTGAAAGAGGCGAAGCCGAATCGAATCATCGAGCCATGAATTGGACGAACACCATAAGTGATACGTCATCACATGAGCTTGAGGGTCCTCCCCGGCTTTCCCGTCAAATTTGGGATAGTCACTAGGTATCTTAGTTGGAACTGGTGGCCATTGTGGATTGTGTAGAATGGGATCATTCATTAACTTCGACACATCGGGCAGTTCCAACGTCGCAAGAAATGGTAGCTGCGGATTAAAGGACATTTGTCCCGGATACGAGGTGGAACCAGAATTCCATCCAGTTCCTGGTTGCCCCCATTGTCCTTGTCCTGATGGGCTAGGTCCAAAAGGGCCTTGTCCAGAAGGATTTTTTTCGTAAGGGTTATTTCCAGAACTGGGTTGTTGGTTCTGCCCCCCAGCACCCCATTGGTTACCATACTGGCCAGCAGGTTGTTGATAATTTTGATAAGGATTACCCTGCAGCTATTGGTAATTTTGATATGGGGTATATTGATTTTGCCCCTGGGGTTGCCGGTATCCATACTGAGGCTGGGAACCAGGCGGCATTTGTTGACCAGGTTGGGATTGATACCGACCTGAATGCGAGGGTTGGGATTGGTACCCACCCGAATAAGGAGGTTTGGCCTGATACCCACCTGAATAAGGAGGCTGGGATTGATACCCGCCCGAGTAAGGAGGTTGGGGTTAGTACCCACCTGAATACGGAGGCTGGGATTGATACCCACCTGAATAAGGAGGTTGGGATTGATACCCGCCCTAGTAAGGAGGTTGGGATTGGTACCCGCCCGAGTAAGGAGGTTGGGATTGGTACCCGCCTGAGTAAGGAGGTTGGGATTGGTACCCACCTGAATACGGAGGCTAGGATTGATACCCACCTGAATATGGATGCTGGGATTGATACCCACCTGAATGAGGAGGCCGGGATTGGTACCCGCCTGCATGCTGAGCCGTCTGGCTAGAAGGTTGTCCTGGTCGGGTCTGAGACGGCCCTGTTTGCCCAGAAGGTCGAGCTTGCTGAGTGAGGGGCTGCCCTTGCGCAACCGAGGATTGTCCTTGTTGACCAGATGGTTACTGAGCAGTAGGCTAGCCTTGCTGCACGTAAGGCTGGCCCCCTTGCCCAGAAGGGTTACCCTGCTGGTTTCCGGGTTGACCTTGCTGACCATAAGGTTGTCCCTGGTTCCCATAAGGTTTCCCTGAAGGGTAGCCTTGCTGAGTACCGTGTTGTCCTTGTTGAGCGTTGGGTTGTCCCAGGTTTCCAGAAGGTTGCCCACTAGAGACCAAAGGTTGTCCCTGATTGGGTTGTCCTTGTGGGCCTCCCTGTTGACCTGGGTAATTTTGGCCAGCATACAGCTGCCCATGATTAGGCTGCAAGTAGGGCTGTTGACCCTGGTAGGGTGGTCCTTGCTGTCCTTGTCCCTGATGGTACTGACCACCACCATACCCGGTGGTACCTCAAGCCACGTTCAATGGAACGAAAGCCTCAACATAAGGCTCTTCAAGAAAAGAGGTATACAAGTAATGATTCTCAGGATCATAATACGGACCTTGCCCATCTGGGCTCTGGACATTACGCAAGTACTGAAAATATGCCTCCTCTGCCGTCATATGATCGGAAGCAGGAGGAGCACCACTTGCGGGGTGCACAACTCTAGGAGTATGTGTCGATTGACCACTTCACGCTGGACTTCGAGATGGGCCTGCAGCGGAAGTGACAGCAGATGATGTTGTGACGTCACTAATAACTGGAGTTGACGACACAACACAGACGGTCGGGTTGGATGGGATTGCTGTAATAGTAGTATGGTGAACTTGGGAAACAAACGGTCCTGTGGTAGGGATGATGTTTTGATCCCAAACAGAAGAGGAAGCTGCGGAGTTCATAACATCCCTCAAAGATCTATAGCGCGCCGGCACCGTAATACCCAAAGGTGTAACGGTGTAGGGCGTAGAGATGATTGGGGATGTCGCCGAAATGGGAGTATCAATACTCGACATGACGGACGGCCCACTCGACACAGGAGAAGTGTCACCCATATCGGAAGAAGCCATTGGAGATGGGACACCGACAGGAGTGGCGGGAAAACCCTCTTTAGAGGGCTCCCAAACAGGGTTCCAAGAAAATTCGTAGAATTCGTCCTCTGGAGCTCGAGAATTCAACAGTTGGATGCTCGGAACAATGGGAAGAGCGTCACAAACCGGTGTTTTAGGGGCTACAGAAGATGGAGACCCTTGGTCACTTGGGACAGGAGACGGAGTTGATGGATCCGCCAGGATGATCAAACAAAGACCCTAAGGAAGCTAATGATAAGAGACCCTACTCAAAACTAAACGCACACAAGATCTAACCAGGTAATGTTATCACGGTCGAATAAAATTTGTAAGACACAGGAACTGAACTTGACCTTTTCATGTTTCAAGAGTCGAGAAAAGGGCGAAAAGATGACCCTAGTCTCCTTCGAATGTTTAATGAGCACGAAGTGACAAGACGCTCACTGAAACCTTTTCTTTTAAGGAGTCCGAAAAGGATCAAAAGTGATTGCTTTGGAGATTCTAAGCAAAGGGTTTACCAAGAAATCCGTAAAACTGCTTATACACCTTGGCAATCGTATGAGAACCAAGGACTTTCCGTACTGCAGTCAATCTTCCCAAATGTTGTGTTCAGTGCATTACGGCTCACAAGGCGGCAGACTCGGCTTCCTATGGATCAAGGATGCAAACCTAGTGGAGTCTCCCCATATATACGCGACGGTACGTGGGAGTCCAAATCCATGCTAGACCACAATTGAATCACACCAGGAGGAATCACCCAACCTTAATGCGAAAGCAAGAGTGACTAGGTTTAACGACGCCGGAGCACGTCTCTAGCCTAGATCTCTAGATATTTGCGTTAAGTTCCAATGCATTTTTTAGGTTTATTCAGTTTATTTTATGGTTGATCTTGAATTAAGTTTTGATTTCAGGTCCTACCGTGTGATCTCTCACAATTACTTAGATGCAAACTACATGCCAAAGAATACCATTTTGTTCGATGAATTCTAACTATGAGAAGGTTAGGAATTTTTCGATCCAACAAAATGAACACAACCAATCAAACAATCTAATGCAGCTAATGGCAAGGAAACGAAACTTTTCTTTTGAGAATACAAATCAATGAAATGTTCTTTTCCCTTTTAACTATCGAATGCAAAAGATATTAGTTTGATTTTTTCAATGGCACAAAGCACTTAAAATGAATTTTGAGAGACAGCAACACCGAGCAAAAGGAATAAAATCACTTAATGAAAACATAACAAAGTTCCCAAGACACCAAAACAGTTTTCCAAATCAAAGGAAAAACTAAGGCTTGTTCGAGCTATGTAATCTAAGCTCAGCAAGACAAAAGGAATTCAAACAAGGAGGAAGCAAATCGCTTGGAAAACAACGAAAAAAACTTCAACAATCACTGAGCAAGTGTAAAAAGCAAATCTAAAGTTGGTTGGTCAAACGAGAAAACAAGATTCCCATGGAAGGCTTAACACACACACGGCCACTAGATGCCCTAGGGCTAGGGTGCGAAATCAATAGAGAAAATCAAACACCCGGAGGATAGGCGTTAAAACCAGTCAAACAGATATTTAACACATTCCAGCAACTGTAAAAGTCATGGCAAGATACAAACCAAGCAGCGAAATTGAAGAGGAAGGTTTTGCAAAACCGAAAAGCAAGCAATAAACAAACCCTTGCGGAACAAAACTTCGCAAGCAAGTATCTCAAAGCTTAGACAACAGAAATCAAATCATAGACCAGGTGGAAAGAGCAGGGGATAGTCAAACCAACAGGCTCAGGAGACAAAATTGAACCAAATTCAATTCTACAGGATCAGCGCGGGTGACCCTCAGCAACTGGGCACTGACCAGACAACACGCGTAGCAACTTTGCGCTGTCAGCGCGGAAGTACACGGCTTAAGAGCGCTGGCTCAAAATCAAGGTCAGCGCGACTGTTAAACATACAAGCATGATGACAGTGAAGTCAAAGAAACAGATACGCGACGTCAACGCGACTGTTCTGATATAAACCGCGCTGAGGCTAAAAAATAGGCAGAATCAAACCAAAAGCTCCCAGACCAAGGCAATGGATTTTTAAACTATTAAGGCATTTCCCAGAGTGGACCAGGAAATCTAAAAGCAGAGAACTAATCCCCAATCTTTGACAAGAGAATAACAATCAAACTCAAAAACAAGGATGAACAACAAGAGACGCAAGAAACGTCCCCAGTGGAGTCGCCAAATTGTTGGAGAGGTAAATCCCCTATACGAATAGAGGCGATCCCTACTAGCCCAGAACGGGTCTAGCAACAATCAATCAATGCTACTATGCAAGCCCCTAGTTGCAATTAAAAAGTGGGCAATGAACACCTGCTTGGATTCCAGCGCTATTGTTTGATGAAGAGATGCCGCTCTTGCTCCTTTGCTCTGGTCGGTCACAATCCTCTACTATCCTCGTGGGTGGACACCTGCACATGCAAAGAGAAAACAAACACAAGCGTGAAATCTAATAAAAGCAACTATACATCAGTCAGAAAGGATGTAATTCATATTAACCATTACAAAGACAAATGAGAATGGAACCATAACAGTAGTCATCTATCATTTATTAATCAATAACAGAGAAAGATACAACCAATGTTCTGACATTGAGTCCTTCTCAAGAGGGTCCAGCCAGCAAGTCTCATAAGCATTCACCCTTGGAGGTAGATCTCCCAAGACAAACAACTCTCTCTCTCACACAAGGCAACAAGACTTCACAACCTTCCTTAATCTCTCTAGCAATCCACACTTAACACACCAACTGCCTATTAGGAGCAACACTAAAAACACTATGAATTCCACTATGTCAAAAACTAGCTGCTCATGGAAATGGTGGAGGCTTATATAGGAGAAGGAGTCTCCATGAATGGTGGAAGGATAAGCTTATCTCCAAGAAAGGTGGCTCATATGACGAACAGACATGCCATAGAAGGGAGGGCGACATTCACAAGGCCAACAACCAGGTCTGGAGTCATCTAGAAGGCTGGCTGTTAGAACAAACTCACCCAAACATGATCAGCGTGGGTGTATAACTGGACTAGAGCGCTGACATCGCATCGTAATAACGGAGAAGACTATGTCAGCGTGACTTAATACAAACATAGGATGCGCTGGCTCATGAAATTCGACCAGCGCGGAAAACCCGTGTGCTTCTGCGCTGGAAGCGCATCAGTTGCACTAGCAGCCGCCAGTCAGCACGGTTATTTTAATAATAGTCGCAATGATGAAATAAACTTTGGCAAAGAGGGTCATTTGGCCAATTCAAAGAGCATGAGCATGATGGATTTGAGTTCATGACACAGTAGGGAGACTTACAGGGAGACAATGACAAATTACTGTGTAACAAGAGGCACGTAAGTGCCTGAATCATCATCTAGGGTTGTGAGAAGAACAATCGGATACCTTCATAAAGGTTCTGAAAAACGGAAGAGGAAGTACATCGATAAGCCCTAAGGGCTTATCAATTTGCGTGAAGACAGGAGTGAGGGTATAAAATCAACATAACGACTATCTTAAGGTGTGGAAACTTGGTTCCTGCATCCCCCCATACTACTTTGGGTGAGACTTCAGTCCACGCTCCGTGGATTGATGCCAAAAGGGCTAGTAGTCTATGGATTTTCTTGGCTCCTTAACGTTGAACCTGGGTCAGGGCCCATCAAGCCAACATTATCACAAGTTTGCTAAGAATTATGGGAGAATAGTGACACCTATAACATCATTATTGAAGAAAATGCATTTTCTTGGACTCTAGAAGCAACTAAGGCCTTTGAAAAACTTAAAGAGGCAATGGGCCAATCACCAGTATTAGTTATGCTAGACTTCAAAAAAACATTTATTGTGGAATGTGATGCCTTAGGAAATGGAATTGGTGTTGTTTTAATGCAAGAAGATAGAATCGTTTCTTTTGAAAGTCATCCAACCAAAGGAAAGTATTTACACAAACCTATTTATGAGAAACAAATGTTGGCAATAATACTACATGCACTAAAGCAATGGAAATCTTACCTAATGGGAAAACACTTCAAGGTAAAAAAAAATCATGATAGCCTTAAATAATTTTTGGAACAAATATTAGCTTTAGAAGAGTAGCAAAAATGGGTGACAAATATGTTGGGTTATGAATTTAAAATCATCTACAAAAAAGGGAAGTAAAAGGTTATTACAGATGCACTCTCAAGAAAGGATGAGGATGTGGAAGTATTGCTTTGTGCCATTCCTATTATCCAACCTGCGTGGATAACTAAAAAAGGGGATGAATGGAAGAATGATGAAGAGGTGTGGACACTCATTCAAAAGTTGCAGCAAGATCCTAGTATATCTAATACATTTAGTGGGCAAAATGATTCATTATGGTACAAATATCACTTATATATTTGTAAGAATTACCAACTCAAACAAAATATTCTTTTATAATTGCACACCTCTCCCTTAGGAGGTCAGTCAACATTTTTAAAAACTTACCTTAGGGTCAAGAAGGATTTTTGTTTTTTGAGATGGCCTTAAATGTGATATTCAAAAGTTTGTGGTAGAATGTTTGGTTTGCCAAGAAAATAAAGTTGAGACAATTCATACCTCATGTCTGTTACAACCTTTAGCCATCCCAAGTCAGCGTTAGGAGGAGGTCTCAATGGATTTTATCACAGGTTTACCCAAGTATGAAGGAAAGAGTGTCATCATGGTCATAGTTAATAGACTTACCAAGTCTGCACACTTTTTTGCATTGTCTCATCCTTTTAAATCGAGTACAATTGCTACTGCATTTATGGAAACAATTCAAAAGCTTCATGGAAACCCAAAGATTATCATAAGTGATAGAGATCCCATTTTCACTCGAAATTTTTAGATAGAAATAGTTTCATGTCTTGGTATTCAATTAGCTCATAGCTCATCTTATCATCCTCAATCTGATGGGAAAACTGAGATAGTGAATAAATGTTTGGAAGGATATCTGCGTTTCTTTGTATCTGATAAAAAAACACAATAGGTCAACTGGTTACCTCTAGCTGAATGGTGGTATAACACTTCCTTCCTTACTGTAGCAAAAATGACCCCATTTATGGAATTTTATGGATGTCATCCACCATCCATCACATCATATTTATGAGAAAATTATAAGGTTCAAGCAGTGGAAGATCACATCGAGCATCAACAACAAGTTCTCCAACTCTTAAAGGATAACCTCAATCTGGAGAAAAATCGAATGAAATAATAGGTAGATTAGCATAGCAGTGAAAGAAGTTTTGATTTAGGTGAGTGGGTATTCTTACCTCTACAACCAACAAACAAATGTCTCTCAAGCAAGCTATGAAGGATAATAAATTATCACCCAAGTACTACCTTCCTTATAAGGTGTTGCAAAATATTGGTAATATAACATACAAATTGGAGTTGCCTACATCTTCCCAAGTAGAACCAATTTTCCATGTTTCATGCTTAAATAATGTTATCGGTGATAAGATTCTACTTCAAACAATGTTTCCAGAACTTGATGAAGAAGGAAAAATCATATTTGGGCCTGAAGCAGTCACGGAAACAAGAACTCGACAACTATAGAAGCGATCAATTTTTGAGTATCTAATTAAGTGGAAGAACTTATCATTGAAGATTCCACATGGGAGGATGATAATTTTATATAGAAGCATCCAGACCTACTCAAGCGTTGAGGACAACAATTTTTTGAAGCAGAGGGGCATGTAGGTCCCTATAATACTAGTGTAGGCCCTTTATTGTTATTTTTGTGCCCATGTAGCCCCCATATTGTTATTGTTGTGCCCCATAGAAGCCCACTATTATTATTGTTGTTCCCTTACATTATTATTTTTATGTAGGCTCTGATTTTATTGTAACCCCCTTAGACTACTATATATGTAAAGGAGGTTTTGTCATTTTTATCATCCAAGAATTGTTCATTTATGTAATGTAAATGAGGTTTCCCCCTCGAAGAGAATAATTTTTAAGTCGTTGATCTATCTTTTCTATGAACTAGTTGCATAACATATGCATATAATTATGTTCAAGATATATTGTATCCAGTCATAAACAAAAATGCCACCGTCTATCTTCCCTTTTTCATATGGCATTTCTAATTATATAATGTATCCTTGCCAATCTATTATTCCAAGGAATTGCATAATTGCATGTTCGTTCATGTATTTTTCTATTCAATTTAATGCAAACAAATCATTATGCATGATTTCATTACATAAAGTTTGTGTAATTATGCGGAGTAACCAAGGAACATCATATTCATTCTCCATAAATTGGCATATTGTTTCAAAACAACTTTCACTGTGGATACTCCTAAATTTGAAAAATGTCGTAAATGGTTTTTTTTCTATCTGCATCCATCCATGTTCATCTTGCTCTTACATTGTTATATTTATTATATGTTCATTATCAATTCCTATTGAACATCTTTTCTTGCACAAAAGTGGCTCAAAATGTCTAACAATTGAATTTTCATCATGAAACAATATGTCATAACTTTATTAGCACAAATTTGAATTAAAATGCAAATAGTTTTTCATTGTTGTCTTTGACCAAAGTCTTATGGGAATTTTTAGCGACTTTGACAACCAAAGTATACAAAAATTGTCCCCTTAAAGTCCTCTTTCTTCCCTAGTGATAGTATTTAAAGATGCTTTTGTCATCCTTTCCAAGTAAACGTCCAGGTTATTTATACCATGCATTTGCATTAATGCATCTATATTAAATTCATGTTCATGAGATAATATGGCTTCGATTTTCTCTTCATGTAAAAAATTCCTGAAATGTTCTATTATTCCTTCATGAAACTTTGTTGACGTGTATCTAAAATGCAATATTCACATAGTATGAAACAAGAAATCTCCCACAACACATACAAAATTGTTTAAACAAAATAGGTTATGATTCCTTAGTATTATTTCTATACCCTTTCTTTCTATTGTAAAAAAATGTTTCTCCATTGATGATTTATCAATGATTCTTAAAACATGTTTGTTCATTGATGCTTTAGCAATTAATCTTAAAAAAAAAATCACTACGAGTTATTTCTCTATGATAAGCACAACATAAAAATGTACAAGAAAATGAGAAAAACGATATAGCTATAATCGATTCTCGTAAAACTCTTGTATATGAATGAGATATAGAATTAAAAAAAAAATGAAGCACAATGAACCTAATATAGACATCGTAAAGTCTTTTTTTTTAACATACAATGTGCACAATTCTCATGCTAACGAGCAAAACACTGTAACCACCCCTCCCACATTTACCCAGTTTCACCGTCCTACCAAGGTAAACATGAGCTAAGGGCTAATATGACATGAACCAACCTCCTAAGTGTTGTTAAGGAAGTGGAGGCAACAAACTAAAACTTTATTGACCTTCCTTAGGATCTACAAGACACCCAAGAGCTAAGAAACCACTTCTAGTGCCAAAACCCTAAGATGGAATGTTTTTTTAGTGACCTGGGCTCCAAACCACATGCATGATCATGCCTCCATACAGTTGAGGACCTCCAACCACATGCATAAGCCTATTGGGATGTGGTTGTGACCCAAATCCTTCTATTCAGAGGGTGTGGTCCCAGATTTAGAGCCACTATTTCAGGCTAGCCTCCATACCACTTACCGTAACTCAATGAGACTTTCTAGAATGATAAATAACATTAAGACAAAGCCATTCATACAGGACTTGATTAAATAATTTACCTAACTAGGCCTAACCATGATAGTCATTTCGTCAAACATAATGAGAACATTTAATCTACAGATCATGAATGCATACTTGAACTTAGGGGTCTAATACTTATATGAGAATCATCAAGAAGGCCTAATGCCCTCTTATAATAGCTTCAATAACATTTTTTAGATCATGCATTCAGTAACCATTGCTTTGTTCCATTCCTATTATCCAACCTGAGTGGATAACTAAAAAAAGGGATGAATGGAAGAATGATGAAGAGGTGTGGACACTCATTCAAAAGTTGCAACAAGATCCTAGTATATCTAATACATTTAGTGGGCAAAATGATTCATTATGGTACAAATATCACTTATATATTTGTAAGAATTACCAACTCAAACAAAATATTCTCTTATAATTGCACACCTCTCCCTTAGGAGGTCAGTCAACATTTTTAAAAACTTACCTTAGGGTCAAGAAGGATTTTTGTTTTTTGAGATGGCCTTAAGTGTGATATTCAAAAGTTTGTGGTAGAATGTTTGGTTTTCCAAGAAAATAAATTTGAGACAATTCAAACCTCGGGTCTGTTACAACCTTTAGCCATCCCAAGTCAGCATTAGGAAGAGGTCTCAATGGATTTTATCACATGTTTACCCAAGTATGAAGGAAAGAGTGTCATCATGGTGGTAGTTAATAGACTTACCAAGTATGCACACTTTTTTGCATTGTCTCATCCTTTTAAATCGAGTACAGCTGCTACTGCATTCATGGAAACAATTCAAAAGCTTCATGGAAACCCAAAGATTATAATAAGTGATAGAGATCCCATTTTCACTGGAAATTTTTGGATAGAAATAGTTTCATGTCTTGGTATTCAATTAGCTCATAGCTCATCTTATCATCCTCAATCTGATGGGAAAACTGAGATAGTGAATAAATGTTTGGAAGGATATCTGCGTTTCTTTGTATCTGATAAAAAAACACAGTGGGTCAATTGGTTACCTCTAGCTGAATGGTGGTATAACACTTCCTTCCTTACTGTAGCAAAAATGACCCCATTTATGGAATTTTATGGATGTCATCCACCATCCATCACATCATATTTATGAGAAAATTATAAGGTTCAAGTAGTGGAAGATCACATCGAGCATCAACAACAAGTTCTCCAACGCTTAAAGGATAACCTCAATCTGGAGAAAAATCAAATGAAATAACAGGCAGATTAGCATAGCAGTGAAAGAAGTTTTGGTTTAGGTGAGTGGGTATTCTTACTGCTACAACCATACAAACAAATGTCTCTCAAGCAAGCTAAGAAGGATAATAAATTATCACCCAAGTACTACCTTCCTTATAAAGTGTTTCAAAATATTGGTAATATAACATACAAATTGGAGTTGCCTACATCTTCCCAAGTAGAACCAATTTTCCATGTTTCATGCTTAAATAATGTTATCGGTGATAAGATTCTATGGCTTCGATTTTCCCTTCATGTAAAAAATTCCTGAATTGTTCTATTATTCCTTCATGAAACTTTGTTGACGTGTATCTAAAATGCAATATTCACATAGTATGAAATAGGAAATCTCCCACAACACATACAAAATTGTTTAAACAAAATAGGTTATGATTCCTTAGTATTATTTCTATACCCTTTATTTCTATAGTAAAAAAATGTTTCTCCATTGATGATTTATCAATGATTCTTAAAACATGTTTGTTCATTGATGCTTTAGCAATTAATCTTAAAAAAAAATCACTACGAGTTATTTCTCCATGATAAGCACAACATAAAAATGTACAAGAAAACGAGCAAAATGATATAGCTGTAATCGATTCTCGTAAAACTCTTGTATATGAATGAGATATAGAATTAAAAAAAAATGAAGCACAATGAACCTAATATAGACATCGTAAAGTCTTTTTTTTTAAACATATAATGTGCACAATTCTCATGCTAATGAGCAAAACATTGTAACCACCCCTCCCACATTTACCCAGTTTCACCATCCTACCAAGGTAAACATGAGCTAAGGGCTAATATGACATGAACCAACCTCCTAAGTGTTGTTAAGGAAGTGTAGGCAACAAACTGAAACTTTATTGACTTTCCTTAGGATCTACAAGACACCCAAGAGCTAAGAAACCACTTCTAGTGCCCAAATCCTAAGATGGAATGTTTGTTTAGTGACCTGGGCTCCAAACCACATGCATGATCATGCCTCCATACAGTTGAGGACCTCCAACCACATGCATAAGCCTATTGGGGTGTGGTTGTGACCCAAATCCTTCTATTCAGAGGGTGTGGTCCCAGATTTAGAGCCACTATTTCAGGCTAGCCTCCATACCACTTACCGTAACTCAATGAGACTTTCCAGAATGATAAATAACCTTAAGACAAAGCCATTCATACAGGACTTAATTAAATAATTTACCTAACTAGGACTAACCATGATAGTCATTTCGTCAAACATAATGAGAACATTTAATCTACAGATCATGAATGCATACTTGAACTTAGGGGTCTAATACTTATATGAGAATCATCAAGAAGGCCTAATGCCCTCTTATAATAGCTTCAATAACATTTGTTAGATCATGCATTCAGTAACCATTCATCAACTAATAAAACATATCAAGAGCCATAGCTAGAACCTGTTATGGTACGATGTTCATAACCAACATATAACCAAAATAATAACCATGATAGAACAACCATCAAGCCACATAATAACTAGAACAAGTACTCATGAAATACAATAGGAAAAGAGATCTTATTAACATATGCAAAATCCAACCAAGTCAGGGACTTCCACGTATCACCCAACCATAGATTGAGATGGACCAAAATTTTCTTTTAGCTAGTCACTCCCATGTCATATTCAAAGCATGGATGTGGGACTCAAGACATAAACAACCAGGGCTTCTTGGAGATTAAGCCACCTCCACCCTCATTCTCCCGTGATCTCGCCAAAATTGATCAAGTGATCACATAAGAAAACCAAAACATAAACAACCAAGGCTTCCTGAAGATTAAATCTCCTCCACCCTCAGGCTACGATGATCCTACCAAAACAAGTCAAGAGATAAGTAAGCAAAAAACAAGCTTGGATGTCTTAGAAATTCTTCACCATTACCTTGCAGAATTTTCCCATCTCCATCCAACTATTGAGGGTTTCTAGGAGATTTAACCACCTCCACCCACAACCCTTGGGAATTTTCTTGAGACCACCTCACCCAGTTCCAAAACCATCTATAAATCCAAATCTCAACCAAATATCACACCATGACTATTCGGAAATGGAAAGGCAAGGCTGAAACTACTGTCACACCTGACAAAATCCATGCTAATGACAACAAGAGAACCATATACATACATGCATGCACCATGTATTCATAAACCAATTAGTAAATCACACATGCAACCCGTTAACTGCAAGTCTTCCTGCTGAAGTTTCTTGATCATACCTTCTTTGCTTGTAATTTTCCTTCCCTTGTCCTTTCTTTGCTTTCTTTCTTTCTTTCTCCTATTGGTGCTCTTCTCTTTCTAAGACCAATTCCAAAACCAAGCTAACAAATAGCTCTGAACCTATCCTTAGAAGCCCTTTTATCATTGGGGCCTCTATTTTCTTCATTTTCCTCTATTTTTCCTTCAATTTTCCTCTCATGCAAATTTATGACCTTTCATCTGCATTTCCTCTTATTTTCCTTTATTTTCATAAATAAATGCCAATTAATGCCTCTTTTCATTTTCCAATTTCCTTAGCCATAATAAACTGAAATGAACACCCACTAAGAATTTTTTCTCAATAATCAACTCGGAATACGTATCCCATGTCCTTGGTCTTATTTTTCCTTTATTAATTTTATTACATGAAATTTTAACTCAGGGCTGTTACGAATGCATAGTTCTCATAACAGAGTATTAGTTCTAACAAGTATGAGGAAAACCATTTGTAATGATCCCCCCAAAACTATGAACTATTCCAATATTCATGTCAAAAAAGAATGCATGATAAACACCTGACCAATGCAACTACCGACACATTTCTTGTTAAAATTACATCACAAGAGTTTCATAAAACTTAGACCTTTTGATTTATGTTCTTATGCTAATGAGAAAAACACGAAGTTCTCAGAATAAACTATAGATTCCGACGGCTATGAAGAAAACCATTCTAATGAGCCCCTCTAGAACTATGAACTATTCCAATATGCATGCCAAAAAATAATGCATGTTCAACACTTGGCCAATGCAAGAACCGACATGTTATTTATTAAAATTACGCCACAAAACCTTCATAAAAATTAGACCTTTTGATTTATTATTTGTGTTGGAGAACAAGTTTACACAATAATAAACATAATAATTCTGTGGCAAAGTTCCGCACCTTCGCATTCACTTTCCCCTGGCACAGTTATTTGGCACACTTTCCTTCTACAAAATACTAACTTTTAAATGACTGAAGCCACTTAATATCAGTCACCCCATACAATGTATCACACTTTATACTTATTTAATTTGACGCGTTTATGTGATTCAGTGTAGATATGTGTACATGATTTGTCCTGTCTAAAATGTCTCACATGCAAAACAGTTACACACAGTCATTATACACAGAAACAAGAAATATACAGTTAGACGACATTAAGAACATTGTTTATTAAGCTAAAGAACATAAATATCTAGCAAATTTCTCTTTATATAATGCATCTAGAAAATGCAAGTATTGTTTCAACTTTTGTTTCTTTAAGTGAGATTTTATCCCTAAAGTTGGTGTTCAAATCACATCTTGGACTTTCAACTATGCTTTAATATCATATCTAAATATTACACAAAAACTAGGAAATATTGAACATAAAGAAATGCAGTATGATGTTTCTTGAATTTTGAGATGTTGTTCAAGCCCAACTGGAAATGGACTATGTATTTCATAAGACATCGTAGATATGAAAGACAGTGAATGCTTCAATGATTATAGTTTTCCCTTTCCATCAAGCTCATACACGATACAACCTAAATGGGTCTTCCCCCTTTCAATCCCTTAGATTTTTTCTTGGTTGAGCCATTCTTGCTCTTTTTAGCAATAGAGTAGCCTTATGACACCTCAAATTTCCACCACTTTAATATAGTGCATGGATTACTTCGACCGATGCATAGATGAACACACCTTCAACTTTCAATTGGGTATGAATGACATCTCTAAATATCGTATGAAAAGCATGAAATGTTGAACATAAAGCAATGGAAGCTAATACAGATTGGAGATGTCGTTCAAGCTCAATTGAAAATCAAGGATGTATTTTGCAATAAATCATGAATTTGAAAAATATCCAATGCTTGTATGATCATGGTTTTTTTTCTTTGTAGAGTGAAATATCTCTACGCAAACATTTTTTAATAGTTGTATGTAGGTGCAAGTCCTTCACACATTAGGGAGAGCGTTTATTTAGTTAATTATTAAGCTCTTTTCTATTTAGAACTTTTGCGAATATAACTGTGCGGAAGAACAAATTCACAAAAACAAATTAATTGATCAAAGATTGTGCTCTTAGCTAATACAGAGTTGAGATTTTATTTTTTTCGTTATGTGCAATGAAGAACGTGCATAAGATGGGGTATGTGCAGGAGAACAAAAGTGTAGAAGGGACGTGTATAACTATTATGTTTAATTTTCATTTTCACTGTATAGGACAAGCAGAAAGGGTAACCGAAGTGTTGAGGCTGCAAAACGACGAGCCGATATGTTAATAAGCAAGGAAAAGTGATGACAAATTTATGACACACCCCTAGATAGATCGTTATCTAGATAAAATGTTATCTAGATTTTTAATTGTCCCAATCCCTTCCATGCAATATTGAGGGCATACAATAGTTTCCTTTGGTTAAAATCTTAGGGAACAACCAGAGTGAGAATAAGCAACCTAACGGAAACCATCTTTGAACAGGAAGGAATTACCATAATTGCTATAGTACTGACAATTGAATTGAAAGAAAGCGGTAAATGTTATTTCTAAATCCAATGCTGATAACAAAAACACAACATGTGAATGACCATTTCGACTCATCGTGTATTAGGATGACTTGACCAAAAAGGAATTGCGCTAGCAAAAATTGATATCAATTTCAGAGGTTTCACATGTATATTGTCCTTTTCAAACTAAATTGAAAAATATTTCATGCATATTTCACACAAAAGTGTATCAATCTTGAACTGCAAGAACTAATGATAAAGATAATGTAATGATCGACTACCAAAAATGACAAATGCTACAAGTTATAAAACATTAGCTAATGAAATGAACCCAACAAAATAATCGAAAAATTAACAAAATATAACAATATGAAATTGCGATAAGAAAAGTAGTGCAACAATCGCATCAAGAATAGATAGAAAAGTTAAAGGAATGGTAGTGGCAAAAGGCATACAATGAAGAAGATCCTATATTGTTTACAAGTGTACTATGATCCAATCGCACCAGCTGCCTCCGTATAGAAGCCTTGAGAATATCAAGAGGCCCTATTCAATTATAATGTTCTGTTCTGACAATATGTGCAAATGATGTGCTTGGAACACACCAGAAATCTTGTTGGATGGAAAAATGAATACTTTGATCAACTTGTTGTTAATGGTGATAACATATTCTTATATTCTCAACACATAACAATACAATAGACAAATCAATAATTTGGTCAATGATCCATCAATTGATTGAATGCATGTAAGTTTTATGAAATTGAAACTTATTAATGATTAATAGTTTATATCTTATTTAAAATGAAATAGTGATGTTTCTTATTTAATGTTTGTCATGTAGAGTTTTTCTCGTCATTATTGAATTTCTTAGTGTGTGTGGTTTCTATTTAAATTAATTTCATGTTTGTAGTATAAAGTTTCCTCTGTATCCCTTTTCTCATGCACATATGCCATCCTCCACACATTTAACTCTTGTCCCGCACGATTAAATCTACAAAAATTTCCAATCGAAAATTGCTCAAAATGAAACAATACAAGATAACCACACTAACAACTATTGTCTTTCTCTCACTGTGAGAGCACTAATTGAAGAAATGTCTTGTAAAATCCATACATACATTTTGTTTCTATCGAATTTTGACAATATCAGCATGCTAATGGTTACTAGCACAAACCCTAACCTTCTTACACAAACCTCGACTTCCACACATCTTTCATTACACCAAACCACGACCTTAAGGACATGTAAATTACAAACCTTATTAGATAAATCTACAAAAGTTTTAAATGCCAAATAGCTTAAAATTTGTCTTTATGGAATAAAGCTGCATCTGCACCCCTATTCTCTTACACATTCTCCTTTCCTCGCATAGTAAATGCTCCACATAAGGATAACCTCATGTAAGCAATCTCTACACAATGAAACATAATAATAATAGATTAAAATTAATAGTTTAACATTAGTTTCATCCATAGAAAATAATGTTCCCTATGTATATGCCATTCTCCCACACATGCCCTATCCTCTGTGCAGTCAAAGCTCTACACAATGAAACATAATAATATTCATCTTTACATCCTTCAATCTACATTAAGATTCATAGCTCTATAAAATCACAACTCTACACAACTGCTCTCACTAGCAGTACAGGCAACAACTATGTTTTCAATGCGCAATACAGTTCCCTCTCCGCACAATGAAACATAATAATAATAACAACATACATTAATTTCCCTATGCACCCCCTATTCTCCTGCAAATATCATGTCCTAATTTCATCCCTGCCAAATAAATACCCCAAATGCAACCTTGTTCTCCCGCACATACCTCTTCCTTTACACAGTAAAACTTTGCACAGTGAAACATAATAATATTAATTATTATGTTATCATGCACATACCCCATCTTTTACAAAGATTCATAACTCTATAAAATCATAGCTCTACACAACTTCTCTCCCACAGAAATTTCGTCCTTCGCACAGTAAATCTTTGCACAAGGAAAACTTTTAACATTAATTTCATCCATGTCAAATAAAGTTCCCTCAGCACCACCATTCTCTTGCACATACCCCATCTCGTGCATAGTAAAAGCTCTACACAATGAAACATAATAATATTAATTTAAAATTTGTTCATAGTTAAATTAATTGAAGCTCCCTATGCATCCCCATTCTCACAAGCAAAGCTCCTCACACTGCTTTACATGTAAAGCTCCACTATACTCAACTTTCTAACATAATGGGATTTCGATTTGACATATATAGAGTGTATTTGACCAGATCCCCTTATTTAACTTTGCTTGTATGGACAAGCAATGTGCAAATCTTTGCTTGTGTAGATCTTTCCACACAATGAAAGTTCTGCACACAAGAAAAATCTCGCACATTGAACTTCATACTTCACACTTTAATTCTCGTGTTTCACATAGCTTCACGTAGTTCTATATCATTTCATAATATTAATTTTGTGTAAGGAACAAAATAATATTCATCATTGCCTTATTATTTGGTTCTAAAACCTGTCACAAGATCTCTGGCCATGATAATGACACTTAGTCATCCAAAATATTTAATTAGATGACAAAACAACCTTTTAAATGTTGAAGTTTTATGACTAAGGTTTAAAATAATTCTTAAACAAAGTCTAATTCGCAATGCATTAAGAATTATACCAAAAGTAAAATGCTCTCCACCAGGGGAATTATGTCCAATAAGAAGTCGTTGAGCCAACTGAAAATTAGAAATAAGATTTCTAGAAAATTAGAAAACTATTTTTGAATTTATGGAAAATAGAAATATTCAAAATTTTCCCAAAACTTTCCCTAGCTAGGCATAAATATTTAATGTGATTTTGATGCAAATAAGATTGAGCACATGGAAAACTCCGTATAAGCAAAGCTCCACACAAGAGGTGTCCTAATGAACCATTATGTATGATAGTGAAACACAACCATTTGAGAAAATATCAACATGTTTTTAAATACATTTTAGTTAGCAAAACATTTCGATTTAATAACTAAGAAAACAAAAACACATAACAATTTGAAAAAATATTTAAATGTTTTTAAATATATTTTAATGGGTAAAACATTGCAATTTAATAACGAAACCTCAACTTTATGTAATGAAATATATATTTCCAAATATCTCGCAATCAACTTGTCTTCTCTGCAAACATGATATAATTTTTAGCACACAATGTATCAACGTTCTATTACATAAAATTACGTTTATACAATAAATTGACTAGTTGGATTGGTATGGCGCGTGCATGAGACATGTGGGGTATTGTGTGGATATTCGAGGATCCACGGTGGATGGCCACGAATAAAAATATATGTATTCCATATGAGTTCACATCTTCTTTCCACCCCCAACACCTCAACACCCTCCAATCAACCTCGATTAATTCTCTACCATTGTGATGGGTCAACTTGGGTAGTCGAGTAACCTATGGGTAGACTAAGATAGTCAATTAGCTGACAAAATAGCGCATACTTTAATGAAAATGATTGGAATTGGCCACCGTGATTGGAAGGAGCCACACTAATGAGTGCATTCAATTTTCCACAATTTAAGGAATTTTGTTAAATTTGGACATTATAAATAAATGATTTTATGGATTGAATATGTATTATGAAATATTGTTTTATTATTATGCATTGTGATTTTCTAATCATAATGTATAGTGCTTAAGTGTTACAAGGTGTCTTCAAACACTACTCATTATTTTTTAGTATTAATTTTTTTGTTATTTTCTTTTAGACGCTTGAAGAAAAGATGGCAACTAGATGATCAACTAGTTGGTTGATTGACAATTTCACTTCTCAATGATAACTCAAGCATTGCACACTTGTACCATGTAGAATGATTGTGTAGTTGATTCTTGTTGCACTTTTCATATGGTTAAGGATGTTTCTTTACTTTCCTCTTTAGATATGGATGTTGAGAAAAGATTTACTTAGTAGATGATTTTTCTCTCAACATTGCTAGTCATAGTGATGTATCTTGTCAACATGGTAGAATTGTGAATTTCTATCATGTGCCTAGTTTAAGCATGCATCTATTATCAATTTCTTAACTTACACATACTAGTAAAATTATTGAACTTGGATGGATTGGTCATAGTTAAATATTTGAAGAAATACAAGTTAGTTGTTGACAAAGGAGTTCTCAACTCAAAAACATGGACCATATAAATTCCATGACTTGCCTTGACTGGATACTAAATCGACTACTCCGATTTCGTAGGCTGATTATTAGAGTAGACTCTAGCATGAACTTTTGGACATGTAAATTTTATAATTATAAGATAATGACAACATAGAACATGGTTGTCAGTCTACCAAAGGTCCTTCCACCTGATTGAGTCGAGAAGGGATGTGCACTAGGAAAGCATCAACATGCACTTTTTGACTACAGGAAAGCACGATATATGAGAAAACCATTGGATCTTGTCCATAATAATGTTTGCGACATTAATAATCCTTCATTGGTAGGTGTGAAGTATATTTTGAACTTTATTGATGAGTTTTCAAATTTTACTTGGGTTTATTCTTCGAAGAATAAGATTCATGTCTTTAAAACATTCAAGGAATTTAGGTCAGTAGATTAAAATCAATCATAACCGACCTATTAAATGTATGTGAGCCGATAATAAAAGAGAATATGTGAATTGAAAATTTGAGAAATACCTTGTTTAGTCATGTATTTTTTGGCAGAAGTTGATCCCCTATACTCCACAACATAATTGCGTGGTAGACCATAAAAATTGTATCTTAGTTGAAATGGCTCGATGTCTCATACAAACCAAAGATTTACCAATGAAGTTTTTAGTTGAAGCTCTTCATTGTGCCAATTATCTCGTAAATCTTGTTATGACTAGAGCTATATGTTCCATGACTCCAGTCAAACGTTGGTGTGGTAAGACGCCCTCAAATATTCACCTTAGAGTTTTTAGATCTATTTCTTGGGAACATATCTTCGATGATTGTAAAAAAAAATGGATGCAAAGAATCATGTTTGAATCATGATGGGTTACTCTAAAGAGTCAAAATCTTATCAATTGTTTAACCTTATCAAACAACAAATCATTATCAAGAGAAATGGAATCTTTGCTGAGAAGTATTTTGGCATTAAGTTGCTCAATTATTTTTGTATGTTTTACAATGATCCATTTGATATTATTGAAGATAATAGATTGAGTGCTCTTTTTTTAGTATTTTGACCACTCCATCAACTATTGTTTCTAAGTACTAATCAATGATCATCTCTGATTGAAATTGTAACTTCTCATGATCAATTTTCTAAAGCATATACTTTTTCCCCAACACCATGTTAACCTGGATAGGATCCTAAAACAATTGAAACTACTGGACGTAATTTTGATAGTGTTTTCTTAGGTTGACATATTGACAGTCAAAAATAGTATGCAAATATTGCGTAGACGGCTCTTGTGGCCCAAAATCCTCTGCTAATGCATAAGGAAACCATGAATGGGAACACATTATGCAAGATAGATTATCTTTTGAAGAAGCACACTTGGAACTTAGTTCCTTAACCTCAAGGGAATAATTTCATGAAGTGTCGAGGGGCATATAAGGCCAAATTCACTTCTGAAGGTGTTGTTGAGGTTCATAAGTCTCATTTGATTGCAAGGAGATTCTCATTGTAAGAAGATATAGACTATACCAAAACCTTTTCCCATGTTGCAATGATGAGTTTTGTTCGATTGATCCTTTCTTTTTCTAGTTATTTTGGATGGAAAATTCATAAAATGGATGTTAAGAATTCCTTCATTCATGTTGACTTATCTAAAGAAATGTACATGGAGTAAACCCATAGTTTTATGATATATTCTAGTCTTGTTTGTGTTGGTTAGTATTATATTCTTTTCATGACCATCCCCATGCATTGTATGGTGAACCATAGGGTGGGACCTCCTCTACATGGGGGTTCGGGGAAAATGCCCCTGGAATTTTTTGGGTGTTTTTTTCAATCTATTTTTAGCACATGGTTTTGACCTTCAATAGTTTTGTGGTGCATGGTGGTTTTACCTATGGTTTTGTAGTTTCAATTAAGGAACAATAGTTGTATTCTAATCCATAGTAAATGGATTAACAATTTAAGTATGTTGCATGATATATATTGTATTGTAATATTATAAGAAGAATACATTAAAAAATTCTTAGTGGTTTTCCCAGCTTGGGTTTCTAGGATAAAATATCTATGTTAATGTGCGTTGTTTCCATTGCATCTTTTTTGTTTTACTAAAAAGCTATTTGCAATAATTAAGTGTACATGGTTAAAACCTACATCTGGTAAGCTATGTTTGGCTTCAAGGGGATGCCTTTATGGGTAAGGGGCTTGGCTCAAGTTTGTGATAAACCATGTTATAGTGGGAGATCAACGAAAGTGATTCTTGTAGTGAAAATAAATGGAAAAAAAATTCAAAGATAGAGATCAAGAATTTTAATGGATAGAGTTTTGAGCTTTGGAAGCTCAAAATGAAAGAATTGTTAGTGGAAAAAGATCAATGATCTTTTTTATCTAGGTTCGCACCAATAGAGATGCCAATAGAAAAATGGACCAAGTTGGATTGAAATAAAAAGAGCACAATACAATTGTGTTTCTTAGATTCAGTATCATTGAATGTTTTAGGGGAAGATACAACAAAGGATTCATGGCACAAGTTGGGGGTTTGTACAAATCTAAGTCCTTGGTAAAAACATTATTCCTATAAAAAAAATGTTGTACAACTTGAGGTTGAAGGATGGAGAATCAATGATAGAGCATCTAAATGCCTTCAATACTATGCAAAGTTAGTTATTATCTATTTATATTAAGATTTTAGATGAAGATAAGTGAATCAGTTTGTTGTTTTCTTTACAAGACTCGTGAGATAGTTTGGTTGTTTCCATAAGTAGTAATGCAAATACCTTAAGTTTCAATGAAACAGTCTCATCCTTGTTATATAAGGAGATTGTTGGGTTCCCATTTGGTCACCTTTCGGAAAGCTTCATTTGACCTTTTACCCTACACATATTACACTCATAACTACATAATTGACCCCTCTTATCAACATTTCTATCCTTCCGAACCCAAAATTCTTTGACACAAATTTCGAGGTAAAAAATGCTTATAATCATTAATTCCTAAGTCTCTCATAGATTAATTTAGCCCACTTCCAATAGCAACAATTTAGTTCCAATACTTGATCATGGTTAACACATCTTCACCTTTCTAAAAGAAATTCCACCACATGGTTTTTGAAGGAAGAGGTGTTAAAATAATCCTAGGCTAGTTAGATTGCACCTAGGTTACAAGCATGAAGCTCTATCGAAAAAATAATGTTACATGTCAAAGTTTCCAAATAGTCAACTTTGGGCATGATTCTTGAGGCTATGAAAGTGAATATGAAGATTCCATAACACGGGTTTTGTTCCCAGTATGGAAAATTAGCTAAATGTTGGATCATATTCCAAAATTCAATATGGCTCCAGAGATATTCTTGGTTCTTCAATTTCAATCTGCATATAATGCACAAATTCATCCAAATTTGCAAACAATGCCCATATTTGAGGACAATGCCAAGTCAAGTGCTAAGATATTAAAAGGAATGAATCTAAACCATTTTCTAAAGTACATAAATTATTTGTTGATATGTATTTGTATTTTTGGAAAATAAGAGATCTACTTTATCTTGAGTATTATCCTTTTACTATCTTGAATGTATCTCATAGTTAGGTAGATCTGAGATTGGGGGATGGGTTTTGATCCACCCCAATGCTATTTTTGTAAAAATATGTAGACTTGGAATAGAGTTGAGAATTGTTTTTGATCATTCATGTTGTAATAAGCATGGAAATGGTAGTTGGTTAGGAGATTCATGGAGGCGACAAGCTAGTGTGTTGCCCTTCTTGTAAACATAGATGATTTTCCTTCAATGAATTATTTTTGTTACTATTATTTGGTGTATAATCTCATATTGATTTGAGTGTTCTTAGAAAAATTATTCAATTTGAGAAAGGATCCCTCAATCCTAGGTAATGATCTTCCTCTTTATCGTGTTTTCTTATTTTATGTTGATTAGGTTGTCTTTATTTCTTTCACATTTCTTTATTATTTAATGCCTTGTCTTTAATTTTAGTATTTGATTTTGAGAAACTAACCACCATGACTAGATTCCTTTGTTATTTTTTATCCAACTTGCTACCAAATGCATGAACACTATCTTGTGGAGTGAAATATTATATTTCAGGGTTGTGCAAAGGGATTTAAGACAAGGACTGTTAGACGTTCTTTAGTTTCAATGTGTTTACCTTTTCTCTTACGAACTTGTCATTTAATTTTAAATTTATAACAAACATTTTCAACATTGGAATAGATCATATTAGGATTTAATCTTTCATATACTTTTCTTCCATATTCAAGTTTACAAATCCCTATTCAATAATTAAATGTTGGAATTATAAAACATATATTTTTCTTGATATTTTTGGTGTCATTTCTAGGGAGGTGCTAAAAGGGATTAGAGCATTGGTAGCTTAGTTCTTATCTTATTTTCTTGCTAATGCTCGTGACTTGGGTGTTGATAAACGATAACATGAAAATACACCCTCCATAAATGGTTCTAGCATGATGCATCCATTTTAGCAGGTTTCTCTAAAGCCTCTCATGTTGGATTAAGTGTGTTTTAATGAAAGCATGGTGTGCTTTAGTTCTACAATTAGTTTTAATTCATTATTTAGAATTTAAGGTTTTAATAAATTTTGGGTGTTGTAAGACCACCACATCCACTAATCCATGTGCTAGATAGGGATTAACAACTAGAAGAGTGACATGTAGTAATGTTCAAGAACCTAAAGAAGAATGTTACTCCAAATATTTTATCAACTCCTAGTAGCAGTTGGGAAATTCTTTACATCTTAAAAAGATAAAATTTTCGCAACAATTGAGAACATACATGTACTTCGAGAAGCAATATAGGATTAAGATTTCCATGAGCCACAAGTAGATCTAGAAGTATTTCATGATCATCTTTATCAATTTTCTAACAAGGAAAATAAGCATGGGCTAAAGTTGATGGAGAGAAACCATTGGAACATGAGATGGAGGAGTTCTTGACATGCCTATCATCAAATCCCACACATTCACATTTGGACAAGTCAGCCCTAATAGGAAATTGGTCACCCTTGGAAGATTATAAGTACAATTGACCTCAAGCTCATTTGGAATTCACCAAGCATATTCTTCTTCTCTTCTTCATTGATTGAGGCTAGGTCGTCGAAACAAGTTCGCAAAAGTTTGAAATTACAGGGTCTGAATCTCATAGGTGGTTTTAAGGTTTTGGCTTGCAGTCACTGGCTTGACAAATGAAATCTTAGGCTACAGTTGCTGGCTTGCAGGCTCAAGGGAGAGACTAGAAGCTCTCTGTCACTCGTATACCTCCTCCTCCATGTGATTGGAAAGTAGGGAAAAATGTCATTTGACCGCAACTAACCGTAGTTTCCCGCATACTAAAAAAGTTGTATCTGATCTATATTGATGCTAGAAATATATTTTTGAATATTGTTGGGATAATTTTTTCGTATGATATTGTATTGGGCTCATTGTACTCTTTTTTGAACATTTTATGGCAATCTAATAGAAGAATAGTTTCAAAGGGTTTTCCCCCTAGTGGGATTTTTTCCCTGGTCTTTAACCAAACCTGGTGCATCTTGTTGATGTGTTGATTGTATTCTTTGTCATTGCATTTATTGTTCTATCTTCAATTACTGTTGATGATTGGAAAGATTAATTGTTATTGGAAATTTTGCTAATTGAAGAATTGAATTGGGCTAAAGTAATTGAAACAACATAGAATAGTTTGAAAATTTAGAATGGTATCAGAGCTAAGGTGAAGGATAGGCCCAAAAGAAGACAAGAGTTGAAGCAATCATCTTTGGGGATTTGAAGGAGCCAATATAGTCAAGTTAAGATGTCTTCCTTCTTCAAGGAAAATGAGGATTTGGCTGACTCATCTAATTTTGTTGCATGGAAAGTCAGATTGGAGATCATAGTTAATAACAACGATGTTTTGGATTACATTTAAGGAAAATTAATTGAGCCTATGGAGAATTATTCTGCTGCTATCAAGAATAAGCACAAGAAACGTGAGTTAAAATAAAAGAAAATTATAGCTGATGGTTTACAAGGTAATTTACTTGCATATGTTGGAAACTTGAGAAAGCCTAAGGACATCTATGATAAGATAACTTGCATGTATGAAGTCAACAATTTGAATTGAATCATCTCCTTGAAATATCAACTCAAAGACACAAAGATGAATAAAGGGGAGTCTGCAAAATCCTACATTATGAGGATATCTCATCTTAGAGATCAATTGCAAAGAGTTGAGGAATCTATGTCTGACAAGGAATTGGTGATTGTGACTCTAATAGGTCTCCCTCCTATTTGGGAAACCTTCATTACTACTATAAGAAACAACAATACCCTCCTGTCCTTTGATGAAATTGTTGGAAATCTCACTCAAGAAGAATCTAGGATGATATTAAGAGGAAGGATTCAAAAGCATGAAGAGTGAGAGCCTGCTGCATTTGTCACTCAAAAAATGAAGAAGAAAGGAAAAGGAGGTCCATCAAATCAAAGAAAGCCTCCACCTCAAGATGAAAAGAGAATAAATGATAGAAAATCATATGACATTGAATGCTATAATTGTCATAAGAAGGGTCATTATGCTCGAGATTTCCCTGAGAAGAACAATGGTCCACGCTATAACACTAGAAGAAACAACAACAAGTTTGATGACCAAAGAAGAAGTGATGACCAAAGGAATCATTAGAATGGAAGAGATGAAAGAAGAAGAAGATATGCTCTAGGTGATCATGAAGAAGATTGTTGTCCCCAAAAGAAATCAAGATTATCCAGGTATGAAAGTAATGTTGCAAATCAATTTGAATATATTCTTATTTTTTCCCTCAATAGTTCTTCTCCTCCAGATTCATGGGATAGTTGGTTGGTTGATAGTGGGGCCACTCATCATTTCTTTGGGTATAAGGAAGTTATCTCTAATTTGGTAGAAGGGAGTCAAATTTAAAAATTATTCTTGGAGACAAATCCACGCATCCCGTTAAAGGTTTTGGGTTTGTCAAGTTTCATTTGGATTCCGAGGAATTTGTTTTTCTCCATGATGTAATGTACGTGTCAGGTTTGAAGAATAATTTGGTATCAATATCCACTTTAGAAGAAAAAGGGATGAGGGTTTCCTTCATCAAGGGAAAGGTTCTTACTTAGCCTGTTGGATCACCTATGATAAAAGAGGTCACTGGAAGACCTCTTTTATCATTGGTCCATGATACTAATCATCTAAGCAAACTATTGCATTGAATATTGGCCCATATACACTATGATGCTCTTATAAAATTGGAGAAATTGGTCTTAGGGATTCCCAAGGTTCAAGCCCAACATGATGGAGTATTTCTAGGTTTTCCCGGTGGAAAGAAGACATGGGGACCATTCCCCTCTAGTAAGAACAAGACAAATTACATCCTCCATCTCAGTCATTCCGACATATGTGGTCTAATGCCCATGCATTCTATTGGTGGCCATATCTACTACATCACCTTCATTGATGACTTCTCAAGAAAGTCGTGGATATATTTTTTGGAGAACAAGGATGAAGCCTTTGAAATGTTCAAGGAGTTCAAAGCTTTGGTCTA
This sequence comes from Pinus taeda, assembly GCA_000404065.3. Taxonomy (NCBI): domain Eukaryota; kingdom Viridiplantae; phylum Streptophyta; class Pinopsida; order Pinales; family Pinaceae; genus Pinus; species Pinus taeda. The sequence goes on from APFE030978725.1 coordinate 50,329, forward strand.
AAATCAAACATGGAAGAAAATCAAAATATTCATGTCTGACAATGGTGGAGAGTACATATCAAAGGAGTTCATTGATTTTTGGAAGAAGGAAGGTATCGAGAAAGAGACAACTGTGCCCTATACTCCTGAACAAAATGGAGTGGTTGAAAGAAAGAACAAGTATGTTATAGATGTTGCACGTGCCATTATCCATGATAAAAGGTTGTCAAAGTTTCTTTGTGGAGAAGCAAAAAATGTTGTTGTATATGTTCAAAATAGGGTTCCTCATCAAGAATTGGAAAACAAGACCCCCGAAGAAGTATTCACAAGTGTCAAGCTTGAGGTTGGCCATCTCCGTATCTTTAGATGCCCCATATACTTTCATGTGTTGAAGGACAAAAGAAACAAGATGGAAGGCACAGGAAGAAAAAGCGTGTTTTTTAGATTTGTAAAAATTCTAAGGAATTTAGAATATATATTCCTGGTCAAAGGAATGTTGAAATTAACAAGGATGTAACATTCGATGAAGATGCTTCCCTTGGGAAAGCAAGGGACCTTCCTCCACCTCCTTCTCTTGAGAAGAATGATGATATGGATATTTTAGATGGTCCTTTCATGCTTGAATCCGAGTTAGATATTATAAATGATCCCTTAGAGCCTTTGGATCCCTTAGATCTTCCTCCACTTGATCTTCCTACCAGGAAGAGGACACTTTGGCTCCATGACACATTATAGGATGTTGAGGGACTAGTTCTCATTCGATACCATTGTGAGAAAGGAAGAAGCCATGCAAATACCAGGGATATGTTACAACCATGGGCACAATGATTCAAGTCGAACCTCCCACCCTTGAATAATTCGTGAAAGAACAAGTTTGGAAGGATGCTATGGCTGAAGAAAGTGAATCGGTCATGAAAAATGGCGTGTGGGATATTGTGTCGAGACAAAAGGGGAAATCCATGGTGACTTCAAAGTGGCTATTCAAGATTAAACATGGAGTTGATGGTAGCATTGAGAAATTTAAAGAAAGGTTCGTGGCCCAAGGATTCTCCCAGAAAGAGGGAGAATATTATGACGGCATATTTGCACCTGTGGCTCGATATACAACCATTTATTTGATATTTTCCCTTTCCACAAGTCAAGGATGGACTCTTCATCAAATGGACATAAAGACAACATTCCTCCATGGCATGTTGCAAGAAGAAGTGTATGTTGAGAAACCAAAAGGATTTGAAGTAGAGGATCGAAAGACACATGTTTGTAGGTTGAAGAAGGTACTGTATGGTTTGAAGCAAGCCTCAAGATCATGGTACACTCACATAGACAATTATTTGGTGAAGTTGGGATTCATAAGAAGCAATGTCAATCCTAACCTCTACTTCAAAGTAGTCTAAGGTATGCCATTTATTTTGGTTTTATATGTGGATGATCTATTCTTGACAGGTAGTGAGCCCCTGATGATCGAGTGTAAGAGGGAGATAGCCTTTGAATTCAGGATGAAGAAACTTGGACCTAGTCATTACTTTCTAGGCCTTGAAGTGTGGCAATGGCCCGATGATATTTTCCTTTCACAAGGAAAATATTTTGTGAAGTTTTTGGAGAGATTTAGAATGAAAGAATGCAAGTCCCTACCTACACTGATGGAAATTAACTTCAATAAGTTATGTGGAGAGGATGCAAGACCCGATTTGGCAAATCCATCCGTGTATAGACATTTGATTGGGGCTATGATGTTCCTAGTGAACACTCATCTAGACATATGCTATGCAGTGGATACGTTGAACCAATTCATGACCGAGCCTCTCCATGCACATTGGATCGTTTCTAAACACATTTTGATATATTTGTATGGGATGATCAAAATTGGTTTGATATATTCTTTCGGAGATGTTTGACTTCATGGATACACCGATGCTGACTAGGAAAGAAATTTTTTTGACATGAAGAGTACATATGGATGTTGTTTTAGCCTTAGATATGCCATGATATCTTGGATGAGAAGGAAGTAGGATTATGTAGCATTGAGCATCGCTGCGATAGAGTACATTTCTGCTAGCATGGATAGATGTGAAGTAGTTTGGTTGAGGAAGTTCTTTGGAGAGTTATTTGAGTAGGTCTTAGAAACTATATTTATATATTGTGATAAAAAGAGTGGGATCTGTCTGGTAGAGAATCCCATATTTCATTACAAGTCCAAGCACATAGAGATTCAATATCACTTCATTCGAGACATGGTGTAGAGAGGAGCCATTAGATTCCATCACATATCAACATATGAGAAGATTGCAGATATTCTCACCAAAGCTTTGTGGAAATGGAAGTTATTCGTCTCCAGAGGGCAACTTGGATTGATGGATGTGACTCCTCTTGATAAGGGGCACCACCGATCGAGAACACTGAGCCAACTCTTTCCCCTTGTCTGAGCTCCCAGGATGAAGAATTGAGATGGAGGGCTCTTGGGGTTGAAGGATATATGGACAATAGGGTTGTATATGTTGCTCCCTTATCTATTACCCATAGGGTTGGAGATGTATCTCCCCTATCTTGGTCTTTGCAGAGTATACCCCAGTTGGCATCATTAGGGGAATTTTGAGGTCTAAAATGGGCTTCCTAAGGAAATTTTAAAATAATAGTGGAAATAATAAAATAAGATTAGATTACATCATCAAATTTTAGAGGGAAAAAAAAAAAGAAAGAAAAAAAAATTAGCTCGTATTTTCAACTTATCTCCCTATGGGTTTACTCAAATTTCAAGTGGAAACACTCGTTGGATGTAAAATTTAATTCCTCATCCAAGGAGTACCCACGTTTCATACTTTAGATGGACCCTACTACATGAAAACTGAGAAAAACATGAAAAACATGATTGCAATCACGTCTCTTCATGTATTTCTCATTTTTCGTGTAGCAAGGTCAATTAAAAGTATGCAACGTGGGTACTCCTTGGATGAAGAATTAAATTTCTCATCCAACGAGTACTCCTACTTGAAATTTGAGGAAACTCTTAGGGAGATAAATTGAAAATACGAGTTGAAAAAGTAGTTTTGTTATTTTATTATTTTTTAATCTTTTTACTTTTTTACTCCAAAAATGGTGAATCATTCCCCATGGTTGACATCATCATCTTCAATCCTATTGGTTCTTATAAATTTTTTTTTGGTTGTACATTTTTCTTAGAGGCCCATTTCATACCTCAAAATTCCCCTAATGCATAGCCATAAGCTAGTCTTGTTGAGATTACTGCTTCCCATCTGGCCAATGGGTTGAGAGTGTACTTGGGGTTGTGCAACCTAAGCTTATTATGTTGTAGATGTTCTACCACATGAATCTTGAGGGTCATTTTTGGGAATATCAGTGGTAAATAGGATGGGTTGAGATGTCCTCCCCTATATCACCTATTTCATGATATGGGGTTGTAGAAGTTTAGCTCCCCCATGAGATTCTGGGTTGAGATGTGCTCCTTGATATGGTTTCAGGTGGAGATATGCTCCCTAATATTGTTTCAAATTGATATTTTTTATACAACATTATAGAGGGTGGTAGCTAATGCTCCCTAGTAATTCTTCTTCTTTATATTCGAGAATGTTTCAGCACATAGAGTTTAGTAGAGATGGGATGTGATATGACAACAAGATACACATGACATGATGCAGTTGGAATTTCTCCCTAGCTGAAAGGCAATGTTAATTTTGGAAGCTCAGTGACAAATTACCCACCATGGGACTAGACTCCTCTTTTCAAGAGAACCAATTTAGACTATTGAAGCACTCAAAATTAGATAAGGGAAAGTGAACTTATGAAGAAAAGCCCACACATGCACTTTTGGACAAGTTGACCCTAGTAGGAAATTGGTAACCATAAGAAGCCTATAAATACAAGTGACTTCAAGCTCATTTGGACATCACCAAGGATCTTCTTCTTCTCTTCTTGATTTATTGGTTCACATAGGTATGAGGTTGAGTTGTTGAAATAAGTTCACAAAGGTTTGAAATTACAGGATCTGAAGTTCACACATGTTTCTAGGGTTTTGGGTCATAATCGCTTGTTTGAAAAAGAAATCTTTGGTTGCAGTCACTGGATTGCATAATCAAGGGAGCAACTAGAAGCTCTCAGTTGCTTGCATATCTCCTCCTCCCTACAATTGGAAAGTAGGGAAAAAATTTGACAATTGACCATAGCTAACCGTAGTTGACCGCAAACAAGAAAAGTTGTTTATGATCTATATTGATGCTAGAAACATATTTATGAATATTGTTGGGATAATTTTGTTGGATGATATTGTATTGGGCTCACTGTACTCTCTACTGAACATTTTATGACAATCTAATATAATAATAATTTCAAAGGGTTTTCCCCCTAGTGGGGTTTCTTCCCTGGTCTTTGACCAAACCTGGTGTCTCTTGCTAATGTGTTGATTGTTTTATTTGTCATTGCATTTATTGTTCCATCTTCAATAATTGTTGATGATTGGAAATATTAATTGTTATTGGAAACATTTCTAATTTAATAATTTAATTGGGCTAAAGCAATTGAAACATCATAGAACAATCTGAAAATTTAACACAGATTGCATGGCATATCTAAGAAAATAATCTCAGATCAAGATTCCAAGTTCACTTCCAATTTTTGGAACTATTTTTTGCTAGTTTTCAAACCTAGCTATATTTTAATACTGAATATCATCCTTAAACAAATGGTCAAATGGAAGGAATGAACAATATTTTAGAAGAGATGCTAAAAATATATGTCATGCATATGCCAAAGAAGTGGGAAGAATTCCTACAATTAGTGGGGTTTGCATATAATAACAGGTATCAATAGTCATTGAAGATGAGTCATTTTAATGAATTGTATGGCCAAAAATGTAATAGTCCTACGATCTAGGATGAAATAATGAATAGGGTGGTTTTTGAACTTGAGATGTTGAAATAAATGGAGCAAGAAATAATAGGATTATGAAAAAATTGAAAGCAGACCAGGATAGGAAAAAGAGTTATGCAGATCATCAGAGAATGCCGAAGAATTCCAAGTGGGAGAGCATGTATATCTCTGCATCATACCAAGGACTATGTCACTAAAAGTGGGGTCTTGTGCTAGTTTGGCACCCAAATTTTGTGGACCATTTCAAATTTTGGAATGAGTGGGGCCAATGGCTTATAGATTAGCCTTACTATCCATAGTGAAAGCACATGATGATTTTCACATGTCTTTGCTTAAGAAGTATGTACATGACACTATTCATATTGTTGATTTCTTTGTGATATAGGAGGAAATGAGCAAGAGTTCCAACTAGAACCATTGTGCATCTTGGACTAGAGACAGATTGTGCCTTAGAATCGAGTAATAGAGTAGGTCAAGGTGCAATGGAAGCACTTTGGACTAGATGAAGCAACTTGTGAGATGACATAACAAACCAAGATATTATACCCATTTTTGTTTTATGATTAAGTGGATGTAAGAGCTATGGTTATAAAGATAAATTTTGTTCTTTTTCCTTCTAGTTATATAAGCACCAAGGATGATATTCCTTTAAGGGGGTTGAGTTTGTAATATCCTTTCCTTTCTACCCTCTGTTTTTGTATATGTAATGATAACTATAAAGGCCAACGTGGAATCCATAATTGGATAGGAAAAATACTATAAATGATTTAAGTATTATTTTGTGTTATTGAAAATAATAAAAAAATGAAATGATGTCCTAAAGGGAGGGACACATGGTCCCAAGTTTGATGGAGAGCGAAGAAGTGGGAGATGGTAGCTAGTGGCATAATAGATCAAACCACCACATAACCAATGGAAAGATGTGATTGAGTAGGGGAAAGTGTTCACGTCTTCTTAATTCCACATCATAAGGGAAGGGAAGTTCTGCAATCTTGAAGGATATGAATGGATTCAGGGAAAGGAAAGAAGTAAGAAGGAAAATGGAGTAGGAGGAAAAAGGAGGACAATAGAGAAAGAAGTGTGTGACGATAAATATGGAGCACAAGAGTAATGATGGAGGTGCAGCTGATTCTTGTGCTCTAAAAGTGGTACGTTTTTTCCCTTGTACTGATGTGTTGAGGCCGCTAGACAATGTGTGTCCAAGCTCAAAGAAGGATTGAAGAACAAGTGCTTACTAAGTAAGATGATAAACCATTAAGTGCTTTCTAGATAAGCTAATAAAGCACTTAATGCTTGCCAGATTGGCTAATAAACCATTCATGTCCTTGATGTAAGGCTGATAAACCACTTAGTACTATGAGATGAGCCACTGTGGTGCTTTCTTTGAAGATGATAAACCATGCAGATAATGGACTACAGGATCCTGTAGTGATTTCCTCGAAAATATTCTGATAAACTACCCAGATTTTGGATTTAGAGTTGTGGAATTGAGAAATATCCCAACTAGGAATTGGGTGAATTCCTAAAGAAAGCATTCCCTCAGACCTTGGATTCTCCTTGGGGGTGTTCGATTAAAGGAAAGTTGTAGTGTAGCTGGCCTATGGTTGGGTGGAGAGTTGAAGTCCCTCCTTGAGTTTACAACTATCTTTAAACACATAGATAAGTGTAAATTGATTATGTATATTGTTGAATTTCCATGATACTCAAGATTCTGATTTGAGTCTTAGAATTTGTGACACAAATACACTCAAATTCCACAACAAATTACTTTGCATAGTGAAATAAACACAACAGTAAATCAACTAGTCCAAAATAAAGATTTTTTCACTTTTTTCAACCCAAGTTCATAATATTAATAATATTTAATAGAACAGTCTAGGGCTCCCATACCAAGGGTAATGGCCCTCATACAATCTTTTGTGATACAAGACAGTTAGGGCTATGTATCAACAACTATGATAAAAAAAACTTCCTTAAACAAGATACAACTAACCTACGTGTTGATGTAGCATGCTCCTTAGCTCCTTTCAGTCCCTATATCCTCAACACATATGATGGTCCTTTTTCTTCCAATTTGCAACTCCTCAATCTGTCTCTATCAGTGAGCACAACTCCTTTAGGTCACTGAACTTGGCTCCAACAAATTATGCCCATAATCAATTATAATCAACCACAAATAATCATACTCAATCTACAATGAACCATACTTAACTGTTAAGAATTGTAATGGACCATAATAGTTAACCATTATTAACCCTTTCAACATGGTTTACTATAATCGACCATCATCAACCATAGTTGGTGATTGGTGACCATTGTTAACAAAAATCAACCTACATTTAGCCATAGTTAACTATTATGATCTCTACTCAAACAAATTCAACCATCGTAGTCAACCATTGTCACTTTTAGTTAAAAAAGTTAATCTTTGGCATACCTAAATATGTTTAACCAAAAGGAGATTAAAATTATGGATGTGGGAAATGACATTAAATGGTTCTAAACCTAGAACATATAAAATCAATGAGCCTAAGCATAATTCATTTTTTCTTTTTTCAAGTTATTTGAATTTGCACTTTTTAAGTGCAATGACATATTGATTTTATTTTATATTTTAAAACAATATTTTTCAAAAGTTTGGTCCTCATTCACACACTTGGAACTTTGGTTTATGCACCTACTCTAGACTTTGGAAGGATGCACACTTCCTTTTTCTAATTATATCCAAACTTCCCATGAAAACTTCATCTTTAACAATGTAACACCACTAAATAGAGCATCACTAGATGCAGGACAAGACACAAAATACAAAAATCATGTTAGGAACCTCTTTTTGAAAATGATGTTTCTTAAATACATTGACAACAAGAGATCCTTCACACTCTCTAATATTTCAAAGCCAAATTGAAGAAGTACACTTGATTAACTTGTTGGATCATCAACATTAATATTGTTCACGGTCCCTTTTGGACTCTTTGCAATTTTTCCAAAATGCAATGACTATGGTTATATAAAAATCTACATGAATCTTGGTGGTTGTTGGACGAGGAAGTGTTTGTGCATTTAGTTTAAAAGATTAATGTTTTCTCTCATTATTAAAAGCACTTTATGGATTACATTTTATAAATTTTCCCTTTCTCGTGATGTATAAAAGTTTGGAAAAGTGCAATGTGTTTCACATAAGCAAACGTTCCCATGAAGTGATATGTTGTGACAAATGAAATTTTTAGGCATTGTGATATGTCGTAAACAAATCCAATATAGGAATGATATGCATTATGTCACAATTAAGGAAAGTCTATGAAAATTATGTTTGCCATAAAGAAAGAAGCTTCAACGCGATGCAATATGTCACAAAAAAGGAAAGTTTGAATTTATGCAATATGTCACAAGGAAAGCTTTTAGAAATTGTTATGCGTTGCATAGAAATTATAATTTCAATCTGTTAACTATCTCAACACATATGTGTTAGTACAATCATCTTAAAACAATATCATTTGAACACATATTCATATTATGAAATTCATCAAACATTCAACCAACTTGCAAACATACCATGTTAAATAAATCAACTCGATGACATAAACCAACTCATATCTTAATGTATCTTTGAGGAGGCTATCTTGTCTGCACAATCAGTCCAATAGGTTGTGACAAAGGAAAGTTCATAGCGAAGTGATATATTGCTCCCAATGGAATTTTAGGTGTAAAATACACTATCTCACATTGAAGGAAGGTTTGAGAAATTTCAATGTGTTGCAAAGAAAGCATCTATGATGTGATGTGATATGTCACAACAAAGTAAAGCTTGGGGTGATGTGATTTTCATGACCAAAGGTGTTTTAGGTACTTTACATGTTGTGTCATGATGATGGAAAGGAAATTTGACACATTGTGGTATGCTGCAATAAACTAAAATCTGGAACTATGCAATATTTCGTAGCCAAAGAAAGTTTATGTTTGATATCGTGCAAGTAAGCAAATTCTTGGAAGATGCAAAAACAAAGATTTTCAAAGGGAGGAGTTCCAACCCAAATCAAAATACAAGATATCATTTGGATTGTGATATTCAAGCAATGCACTATGGTGTGGTGCAATGTGTCATCGGGATAGAAAGTTTGAGAAGATACAATCTATTGCAAAGGAATAAAACTTTATACTCTATGATATGTCATAACAAAGAAAGGTTCGGTTGATGCAATATGTTGTAGCCAAAATCATTTTAGATGCATTAAAAATAATTGTCCTTATGCACCCCCTTAACAAATGTTATGTCCTATATCTATTGTATGAAGCAAAACTTTGGTGTGGTGCATTGTCGTAGAGATAGAAAGTTTGAGGAGAAGCAATATGTTGCAAGGGTTCCTTTAGAATTTTTTCCCTTTGCCACAATGAAGGAAAGTTTACGAAAGTGCAATTTGTACATAAAAAGAATTTGATATGATGTCATATGTCATGAGAGAGGAAATTTTTGGGTAATTCAATATGTCATGACATCACACAAAAGAAAACTTATATGCAATGCACTATGTCACATGTAACAAAACTTTTACACGATACAATATTTCACTGATAAAGTTTATAGCCATGAGAAATATCATGAACAAAGAAAGTTTAATTCATGCATAGCACATTGCACCATAACTTTAGATACATAAGGCATATAATAGAAAGTTTCATAGTGCAGATACATCAAAGTCTTAATGAATCAACATGTCACACCAAAATTTAAAAATGTGATACACATGAAACCAAATTTTTTTTTATTGTGATATGCATAAGCCAAAATTTTCTTAAAAAACCAACCCAAAAGACAATTTCTTTTTAATCTATTATAGTGTATTGTACTCAAAATTACTTTTATTCTAACACAATGTTTCACACTCAAAATTAATCTAAACATTAACAATATCCCACCACCTCATATCTATGTGACACACTTTTTCAAACAATACTTCATGTTCACAAATGGCAAATACTTCAATTTTCCTTTATTCAGTCATTAATATTTCATTGTCACAAAGGGCAAATACTTAAATTTTCCTTTATTCAGTCATTGAACTCTGCACTTCAAGAACAATTACAATTACTAGTTAACCCTATTCACATCCAAACATGTAACTGAATAGTAAAGTTAATTCCATTTTCACCTGCCTGCCCCACTAGAATGGTGGTGAGGTTCTAGGATTGACTTTCCCGAAAAGGTAGAGGCAAATCAGATATTATTGGTGAAAAGCAGAATCAAGGATGATGCGTGCAACATAAATTAAACATTAAACATCGGGCATTTTCTGCCCCCACACGAGACGAGACGAACCGAACGATTTGAGTTGGTAGTCACGAACGGTTGCTTTGTCGTGAAAAGGCAGCGACTCGATAATTGTTTACTATTATTAGAATCAACGAATATATAATTAATTTGCATGTGTGGGAGGAATCTTTGAAAATTACATGGATATTTGGGATTTGTTTCCTTTTTCTCTTCCCAATTTCCAACATACTTTCCGAAATGATCGGTGAGGATGGGGCCGGTGGGGCTATTAGGCCAAATTTAAAATTATATTTAAATTATAATAAAATTAAGAAAACAATATCATATTGTAGGATGGTGATGTTTAAGGAAACAGAATCAAAATTCTATGGTTCATGGCTACGCCACTTTTTATTCAAAGATGAACCTTTTGAAATGCTATTTTCAAGTTATAATTTTTCACTTTGTGAATTTTTTCATAGCAATGTGATTTTTTTTAATAGCAATGAATTATTTTAAAATTTATAATTTTTTTAATAATTTAAATAATGGAATGTTTATTACATATACTTATTTTTAAAATTTAATTGTGTTGAGAAGCATTTTACAGTATAATATATGAGGGAGATGTTGTCACTTAACTTTATATTAAAAAAATATGTGTGGGCTAATATATGTATATGCAAGAGATGTTGTGCCTAACATCACTTTAATATATGTATATGCAAGAGATGTTGCGTGTAACATTACTTAAACAAAAATTAATAATGTTGTTTAAAAATCAATGTCAGTGATTTTTAAATATTTGAATTTTTACTTTTATTTTACTTCAAACTTTATATAATGAGATAAGGTATTTTAAAATAAATAAATTACCTTTTAGTATGAGGGATAAATGTAATTTCTACATTGAGGCGAGATCTAATGTCTATAGTATGCTAGAAATGTGTGACCTAAAGTAATATAATGTTAACATTTTGACTAGTTCAAAATAAAATTAAAATATGTTAGGATGTGTAATATAATGTAATGTGAACATTATAACTTGGTGAAAATAAAATTAAAATAACAAAAAAATAAAAGAAAAAAAAAACCCTATAAAAATTAAATAATAATAAAAAAATTGACTCATGGTATTGACCCATGGGTTTAAAAATCCATGGTATTGACTCATGGAATTCCTCTAGAATATAATCTATTTAAGAGGGGATTAAATTAGCCTAGATTAATGTTAGTTTGATGTTATATTCAGATACATAATTAGTTGTAGAAAATGACGGTCTTCTTGTAAAGAAAAAGCTTTTTTATGGATATGTTGGCATAGGGCATTTGTAGGTGGGGAATACTAGGAAAAATGCAATTATTATATTTTATCTAATATTTTTGCCTACCTCCATCCACATTTTACTAAGTTATACTAGATATACTATAATATTACATTTTACCTAGTATTTCCCCTCAACGGGTCCACTTGTTATTGTAATTTTTCTTTATGTTTGTAATTTAAAAGCAAACAAACTCAACTATAAAACTAGTAGGAGTGGGGAGAAATATTGAGTAGAATGTAATATTTAGGGTGGTGTTGTAGCGGCTACAACCACCCTCCAAAATTTTGGCCTGCACCAATTTCGAAGCCTCCCTTGAAGAGTTTCACTTGATGATCGCATACACTCAGGTTCACTCTGTGAGCTCGTGCGAGTCTTAACATTCACCTTGCTTGTTCATTGCATCCAAGTCTTTGCATGTTGATGTCCAAGTCATGCTTGCGACCATGTTCTAGTTATGCTCAAAGTCTTTTCTTTGTATGTGTCTGTTGTGTTCGCCATGAAAGCATCTGTTGCACTCACACACGAAGTCACATTCACTATCGTCCAAGCGTCATCTCGATCATGAACGATCAATCATGAGTGTCACGCTTGTTGCTTGCACCATCGATCATTCATGTTGAACATGTGAATTTGGATGGTTTGGTCATTTTGTCGTCAAGTCATGCGAGTGTGTTCGTATGATCACCTATGCATCTTTCGACTGTTCACACACTTAGTCATTTTTGCTGAATTTTTGATGACCAGACTCCTCACTGACAGGCGGGCCATCACCCTACTTTCAACTTAATCGATTATCAACCAGAACAATGCAGAAGCACCAAGCTAGTCCTTTCAAGTTGTGGTTCTCGCAAGAAACTCAATCAATTATCATTGGCCACCCAAACAGTCGGACCCGACAGTTAGCCCGAAATTGAATCCCCTCAAAATTTGCATAGAGGCCATTGAACTCACCCATTCATCTGACTGAGGAAATTGCATAGACAGGCCAGACAGACACCAAGTGCCCATCCCTGTCTCCTTCAGAAAATTGCGCAGTTGTCCCAGTCAGTCATCCGGATAGTCGATCGACTATTCATCTTAGAAATTGCGCAGTGCTCATGAGTAGGCCTTCCACTACCCATCAGTCAGCTCAACTAAGAAATTGCATAGAGATGATCAGCAGGCCGACATCCCGACCTCAGTGCATGTTGGAAATAATACTGAGAGGGGGGGGGTGAATCAGTATTAGCAAATCACTAACCTTTTCATTTCCATACTTAGATTCATATACGCTACTTCAGTTAAGGGAACCTGCGTGTACACGCAACTGTGTTTAATGCGACTATCGTATATCTAGTAAACTTATGCTTCAGTTAGTCCATTATATGTTGATCTTTAATTAGTGCATCAAAATTTCATTAACCATATGAACAGTAAATAGGTGCAGTAAAACAGAACAGATCATCACACATAAGAAGCACACATGAACACCATGATATAAGGTGGAAACCCAATGCGGGACAAAAACCCCCTGCTGCTGTTTTCTTTAAGATAAGAAAAACTTGTTTACAATCTTGTACTGGCACAGACTCATACCAGTACGCAGGCACCCACCTGTAGAAGGCTATAACCTTCTCTCGTTCTCCAGCTTCTACTGTAAGGGAGCTACAACCCCCTGGCTCTTGTACTAGCCGATCCGTTTACTAGTACATAGGTACTAGCCTACTGAAGGCTACGACCTTCTTGTTTCATCACAACACCATAATATGAAGGCCACGTTTCATCCAATTTTCATACTGGATCCATCAACAACATTGAAGCTCAAAATCAATCACCACTGCAATATAACTATTGCATCAACCAATCACCCAACACTGAATCACTAAAATCCTGTCATCAAAACACAGTCACCAGAACATAGAGCAGAACCCAGAACTTTGTAACAACAACCAGATCCAATCTGCAACTTCAAACAGTATACGTGACTCTGATGAGCCGAACTTGCGTGTATACACACTTTCCAAAGTGAACCCGCGTACACATCAACAAATATTAACTCAGAACTTTGTAGCTATACAAGACATCAGCCATACCCAGATCATAACATTCATACAATTAAACATGCGTCAATAATTCAGATCTAGTCTATCCATGATCAAACCACATAATGATAATACATTCCAAGCCTTAAGATCTTGATCTGTCAATAGAACTTATCCTTCTTCAAGTGCTCAGGTTCCTCTTTAATTCATATCCAGCTATTCATTGTAACTTGATGACCAGTATTCTAGATCTTGCTCTTCATTAGATATTCAATACTTGAGTGCCTTTGCCTAATGATCTCCTCCTCCTTTTATAGTCTTAGTCCTTACTCAATACCATGGTCCAAAACCACTTAGAAGCAATACCTTGGACCAAATACCTGCGGTCAACACTTCGGACCAAATACCATGGACCAATACCAAAATACCATGGACCAAATACCACATATGAAAACTAAGTTTTCCAACATGTACACACCTTTCCTTCTGTGAAAGTGCGTGTGTATGCTATACGCACCTTTTGGTCTGCGAACTCTTGTGTATTTGCAGCTTGGTATATAGTGAACCTACGTATACCTTTCTTTCTTCATTCTTGTTGTTTACCTGCTATACTGTGATCTTTCATTTGAGAGAGTTGCCTTCTGAATTGATTCCTTAAACTTGCCCTGTATTTCATCACATCTATAAATACTACTGTCATGCATTCTGTCACATCTAATATCTCTTCTGTAGATTCATCTAGTTACCATGTACAAGTGAGTTGTTCTGCTACAAGGGGGTTGCCATCAAGTACAACACATTCATCATAATGCCAATAGTGTAGTTTTCCCAACCAGCAGATCCTAGCAGCAGACTGCCTATTCCCTCCAGGAATTGCGTAATTTCTGTTGCCAGTGACTGAGCAACCGACTGCCAGTTCCCTTTAGGAATTGCACAGTTTTGGCTGCTAGTGGCCCCAACAACCAACTGGTAGTTCCCTCTGGGAATTGCGCAGTTCTGGTTGCCAGTGACCCAACAACCAACTTGTAGTTCCCTTTGGGAATTATGTTGTTCTCGCTGCTAGTCTCTGGGGTAGTTCCCCATAAAAATTGTGTAATCCCTACTTGCTGACCCTTCATGCAGCTTGGCCCGTTCCTCTGGAAAATTGTGTAAATATGGTTGCATATCCCCTGTTGATAGTTCGTTCTAAAAATTGCATAGAGCATGCCTACCTTTTCCTCCTACATCTAGAAATGTCCCTCCAAAAATTTGTGCAATTTTTCCTCCCAACTGAGCCAGACCTTGCAGATAGTCACTATTGACTCAGATCGTCTATCTCCATCTCTCAGTGACTCTTGCACAGTTTTCATTAGCAGTTTCCCAGAGCCATCATCCCACATCACAACCCTACTGCCTCTCTCGGTCACTAGCATTCGAATGATCATGTGTCATGGTAGATTATGAGGTTTTGCATTTGATGTCGTCTCTTCATGAGTGACTGCAGGTATAGGTACACCAACAAACATGTCAAGATGATGAATGGGATGAACGAAGGGAGCACATACAGATGGAAAGGTTCACCAACAGACGAATGAATGAAGCATGCGAAGCAAACGAACACGACAAACTTGCACCTTCGTAAATAAGTGAGCTTGTCAAGCCTTCCAACATGAAAGCAAGGAACAACATGTTAAAGATTCATCGAGAAAACCAATGACCATTGAGGACTCAATGCACTTTGCCATGCGGAGGTGAAGCTATGGTACACCATGAAGACATCCATCATTCAGTAGCACAGTAGCTCAACATGTACTCCAGGAGCTACATGAATGTACCAACATTGTCATGTTAAGTCATGTCGAGTCAAGTCATGAGTCATGTTGCTCACATTTCCACTATGGGCTTGTTGTCGATCAATTTGATGTAACATGGAAGTCCAAGAGACCCACTTGTTGAACATAGAGTCATGTAAGTCAAAAAGTCATGGAAGTCGGACAGTCATGATGGTAGTCGAACAGCCACAAGGGTCAGTTTCACCCTTGGCTATAAATACCCCCTCATTTGTACATGAAAGGACTTTTCACCTTAGCTCCTCCCACATAGCCAAGAGAGTCTTTAATATTTTCTTTGAGAAGTAAGTAGTGGCTCCAATGCCCCACTTACGGGGTTAGTGATGTATGGTGTAATGATGTGTCTTGGAACTTTTTCCTAATTCATAAGCCTGTTAACAGGCCAACACATTTTCACACATGTATTTTATTTGTTGTAACACTGTTCTTTAACACTTGTAATGCAAGTTTCTTTGACCTGCATTCTACATTTGATTCATTTGTTGAAATGCATAATCTATTAATGGAAATGTGTTGTATATGCTTTTAATGTTGCCACGTCTGTGTTGACTGCTCTGCCAGACATCAGATAGACCTTTTACATGAACCTTGCTATAACAACCATTGCACTCGTTTAGACTATTTCGTGAGTTCTGTACGTGTTATCTTACCTTGTATGTTGTGGCTACCGCATTCGAGTGGACTGCTCCACCGAAAGCTATGTATTTCCCTTTTGTTGTGTGTTCCTAGCTGAGTTGGGACTAATCCCTTTCAACTTGGAACTCACCTTCACATTCTTCCCCTAATAGTGAAAGAACCATTTACACAAGTACACTTACACTCACCAGGCATGTGAACCTCACTTCTCGAAGAAAAAGTAAACCACTCTCTTGTGCTGATAAGCAAGAGTTGAGGCAAATCCTTAAGATAATGGCAACCAGGCCATCATACTAGATGGGATTCCCACACCAAATGGTGTGAGGTCTATTTGGGACTTCATATCGGGGTGATCCCCTAAATGTTAGTGGGTCCAACACCTTCAACATTGCTGGTGTTAGAAGGAGGGAAACCAATTGTACATGGTTGAAATTCTCGTCACTCTTACTCATCAACCATCTGGTCAAGGCACTAACTCGTATTCCCTCTCTCATGACTCAGTAGTTGGTTACTCCTTGCCTCCCAGAATTTAACACGAGATTTCATATTAACACCTTTGCTCCTTCTGTCCCATCACTCGCTAGTTCACGAAAGCAGTCAGATTGATCCGAGGCATACAATATCTTCCACACACATCTAAGAAGACAAAAGCTACTCCCATAGGGGTTGTTGTATCATCGGTGGAAGAAGCAGTCCTTGCTCCTCTTGAAGGTTTGAAAGAAGCCATTGAAGAGGGAGAGGAACCTCAAATCTTCTTTGAAGACAAACAAGGCACTCTTGTGGTCTTGGGATCAAACTCTAGTAGGAGGCAAAGGGGAAGGTAGTGGAGGAAGTGGAGGTGGAGACGAACCGACATACTCAAATCTAGAACCATTAGATTCCAAAGGACAGGAAGAAGACGAAGGGGATGAAGAGATGGCTGACCCAAATATTGAATGGATGACTCAGGGACCATTGGATCTCCTAGCTATTTTGCACAAGATGTCAAAGTGAGCAGAGAGAATGAACATCAAGTTCAACCATGACTGTGTGGTGAAGGCAAAAGACCATTTAGAAAACTTCTACCTATAGCTGCAGACCCTTGAGTTACGTTATGACGAAATAACATGTATATTTTTTCCATGTACCTTGGATAGCCACGCAACTGCTTGGTATCACAACCTTCCACCAAACTCCATACAGAACTGGGGTTCTTTCAAACATATGTTCCTTGAAAAGTTTGCTAATGATAAGACCCCAGCCATGCCAGTCAAAGAATTGGGAAGCCTCAGGATGGAGGGTAAAGAGAAAGTGAAATATTTCAATCAGAGGTTTATGTGTATTTTGAACAAGTTTGTAGCAGACACCAAACCTCATGACTCCATCACTGTCGACTATTACACATCTGCACTGCCAACCACCATTGTGCAGTTCATCAAGTGAGCTATGAAGCCAACACTTTTAGAAAGTTGCGAAGAGGCTATTGTTGTTGAGAAAGACTTGTGTGCCGTTGGAGTCATCAAGGATGACGAATCAATAAAAGACTCCAAGGATGCAAGCAGAAAGCCCCAAGCAACGACAAGCAAGGGCAGAGACAAGGTAGCAACTAATATTGAGACCCTCACTCACCTTGTCAAGAACTTGACCACCAAAGTGTCTGAACTCAAGCAACGGAAGACAAACACATTCATGAGTAATCATTCGCCCAAAAAGAGACGTGCAAGAAGTTCATTAATTGGCTCATCAAGTAACAATCAGTTTGGTTCCAAATTTTCGAAAAGCCTATGTTCCAACTTGATCAATGCACTGATCCTAAGTTCTTCTCCTTCCATGAAGAATTTCACCTTGAGAACTCTTGTTTAGATTGGAAGTAAGTTGTTACCTCTGTCTGTACTCATACACTTGATGCGGATGGTGACATATCGGTGCAACTATAAGACATTGATGATAACGAAGAGGTTCCACCTGATGAAGCGCAAAGTTCTGGGCATGTGGTGAACGCATACCAGTGCTGGCAAGTAGTCTCGAAGATGAACAACGAGAAGCAACCCCAAAAGAAAAATGATCATTACCATCTTAGGAGTAAAGGGGCTCCCCCTACACTTGAGGAGATACAAGAGAAGGTGAGACAGTCGATAAAGAAGGCCGACCTACTGGCTGCCTCAAAGCAACAAACACAAAGAAAGTCTACGAAGACAATGATGGATAAGAGTATGTCCATAGGAAGCAAGTTGCAGAACACTACGCTAGATAGCACAAACATCCGTTCCACCCCAGACACCTTGGTGAGTCTACCACCTTTGTATTACAACATACACGATGACATGAAGAAAACTTGAGCAAACATCAGTTTGTTCAAGCTAGCCAAAGTCCAGAGTCAGTGAGATATCCTACTACGTGCATTGGGACAAACAACAACAGACAACACAGCCTCCACTAGCAAGGGAGCAAGAACACCTCCCAGATCACTATCCACTATGCTCAATACGCTCTGGATGGAAGAAGTAAACTCAAGTTGCCCCCCATTCCTGCTTTCATTCTAAGTTTTCAGCTACAATGTCCATAACTGCTTGGTTGATTCTAGCGTGATAGCCAATGTCATGCCGCTCTCCATTGCTAAGAAGATCAATGCATGATGGAGCGACACATATGCCAGGATCATCCAACTCGATAGAACATTAGTACCAGCCATTGGTGAACTGCGAGATGTGATCATATGACTATCCCATGATAGGCGAGTCCACCAATGCATCAACATAGTTGTTGTTGACATACTAGAAGCATATTGCTTGCTACTCAACAGAGACTAGTCCAACAAGCTAGATGGATATTTTGCTACAAACTAGTCTCACATGTGGCTTCCGTACAAGGGTAGATGCAACCAAATCCAGGTGTTATTGGAGAGGTATATGAAACACAATGTCACTCCCCTTAACAACGAGAAAAAACCATTGGCCTTTACAGAAGTGATGTTTGGCAACTGCTTCCTGAAAAAGACATTGGAGTGTTATATTTCATGGCTAACCCCAACCTCATCAGATAAGCAGTTGGGACTCCTTCCACGCCCAACTGATGATAATGAAACTTGTACAGTTTGTTTTTATGATAGTAGCAGTAGTAGCAACAACAGTAGTAGCAGGAGTACCAGCATGCCCAATGGTCCATGTGCAGACAAGCTGTGGGCCATGAGTCTTGAAAAATCAGGAACATATGATGGCTCAAGGACCGAGTGTATTTCAGTCATCCAAAACAATGAACCATGCATGATTTCAATTTTTTTGAAGTCCGAAGTTTCAAACTATGATGTTGAAGCACTCGTTCTGAACACATGAAAGACCAACACCATGAACGAATAGAGCAACCTGGGAACCCACCATGATCTGAAGATGGCCAATCTCGGTACAAGTTACACACCACAACAGCAACCAATTGTTGACCACTTGATCAAACAATACCGAGATGGGTCTACACGAGTAAATGATGACCTGAGTACCCATTGCATGTGAGCAATCCAACATGAGATTCCAGGTAAAGGAGGTGACAAGCCATTGCAACAAAGCACAAGTAACACATGCATGTTGTTTGTCCACCTTTTTTTGAAAAGATTGACTAACATTTTGAGTGTTTGGATTACTTGCAAAGTTTTTCATCATACTTGGTTTTCTAATTTAAATCTTGCACGTAATAAATCTAGGAAAATTCTCTTATGCATTGACATCAGAAACTTAAACCCTTCCCAGAATAAAAACAACTACCCCATGCCATCATCTGAGCCCATGTTGCACACAGTACCTAAAATAGTGGTGTTTTTTTCACTTGTAGGTCTTATGGAATTCTACCGAGTTCTAGTAGTAGAGCCCGGTGGACCTGCACTAGTCCACAAGAAACTCATCTCACATACGTATCATTTGAAATCACTTGATGGCCGATCTAAAATGGATCTTGGACAAACTTATAAGTCTAATGTGTTCCTCACATAAGAAAATGAAAGTCCCAGGATGCCCTTGGAAATAGTCCCATTGCGCAGATCTTTTCATTCTGAATCTACTACAATTTGAATGGGCTAAAATGGACTTCGGATGAGGAAGTTATCACAAAAGAAGTTTGCCTTTGTCCTTTGAAAATGAGGAAAATTCTTATATAAATGGGACTTAAGGGAAAATGTGTTTTTAAACATAAAATACCTTAAAGTCCATCACATCACATTCCTTTATCGCATTGCAATAAACTAAGGCTAAAGGACTTAAAACAAGCGCAAAGGCCTTCAGCGGACCTGACGGATTCATAAATCAAACAAGTGAACCTTTTGAATTTCGAAAGGAAGGTTGTAAATGGTATTTCAGGTGGGTTTTAAGCAGTAAGCGGTATTAGATGGGCTCCACCCGAATCCATACATTAACTGATGCATGGCACGGTGGAGGAGAGAGGAAACCTCTTTTTTAGGCGGTTAATCCATGTGTAAGTTATGCGCCCTAAATGGATTGTCAGCCGTCAGATTAAATGTCGCGGATCAATGGTTAGGATTTGATCGGAAGATAGGTGGATCAGCGATTGACATGACCAAAGGGAATACCCCCGGGGACATTGCGACAATGATATGCGATATGTTGATGTTTCGATGGGCTGATAGCGATAGCGCTGATGGAGCGATCGACGATATCGGCGATCGGTGAACCCCCGATACCAAGGCCAATGCACATTGCAATTGAGACTTGCGATATGTTGATAAAAAGGCGAACCTGATAAGAATTATGGATGCGATTTCATAAGTTTTGAAATCTGGATTTTCAGATTTTTTGTGTATTAATCTGAGTATTGGGTTTTTTGGCCACTACACCATGTGATAGAGATTTGCGATAGAATGGTGGACCCGATGGGTTTATAGATGCAATTCTATAATATTTGAAGTCCGGTAAAATGGTCAATCATGTGTTTTTGTTAGTTTTTCCTGTGTATTGCATTTTTGGCTATTTCCGCAGGAGGAAGGCCGAATGGTTGGGTTTCCTATGTCTACTGATTCATTGCAATAGGAAACTGATTCTTTTGTGGAAACAACTCGGTTCTTCAATGATGGAGGATTGTAACCGATGCATGATAAAAGCATAGAGAGCGCGATTGACTAGGGGAGTTGGAGGACTGAGAGAGGTTGTTGGAAGGTTTTCGAGAGTCGCTTGGAGGTCAAGCGAACAACAGAGGCACACAGAGGCCGAGAGAAGCTCGGAGAGAACCAGAGCCAAGAGTCAGAGCCAAGAGCAAGAGCCAGAGCCAGAGCTAGAGCCAGAGAGCTCACAACAAACTTCTAAGAGCCATGGAGCCATAGTGAAGCTATAGAACAACAAAGGGTCAAAATGATCAAGCTATTGCTAGTGTCTAGAGTGTGCTGAAGACAAAAGAAGGCATTCCAGAGACATTTAAGAGGATTCTGAGGGAGTTGGTGCAAGCTAGAGCGAGATTGCTCAGAGCATTGACTGAAGGAGTTAATTCCAGAGAAGCCTAGATCTGTTTGCAGAGTGAGGACAGCTAGAGGGGTAAGATGGCATTATAAACCCATAGGTTTAGCCTAAACCAATGGAGTTGAGTGTGGAGCTCGTAAAATAATTTAAGCCATAATCCAAGAGAACCTAGTTGAGTTGACTAGAGCTCAAGGAGATGTAGCCCAAGAGTTTTGGGTGAAATCCATATTATATTTCTTTTCTGTGTGTTTGTTTTATTCTTGCATTATTTACTGTCACATGTATTTACATATTAGCATAAACAACTGAATTTATAGTGATGAACAGTTAAAAACAAACACCAACATACACCTATTTTCAAGCATTATTAATTCCGCAATTGGTTAATCACTAGATCTTGGGAATATTTAAGCTTAGGAAGTGGGAGAGGTTCATGTAACCTTGACAAGAAGCCTTTTGTGCCACATTTTTAGATTAGGTGGTATCAGAGCTTAAGTTTTATTAACCCCACCTTCAGGAAGGTGATATCAAAGCTGGTTATACCAAAGCAAGTGGTATCATATAAGAATGCTTGATTGACAGAGCAAAGATTACTTATCTAAAAGGTGTTTAAACAGTCAGAGGTTGATTGTATGCTTATTTACAGACTGAATATTGTTTGAGTTTGCAAAGGTGAAGGGAAAGCTATTGATAGCTCAGTCCAAGAGAGGACAAAAAGGAAGAAGGGCTGAAGGCATTATTCTTATCCCAAAGGACCTTAAAGCAATCCTTGAAGCACAAGAGGTTTGTCGCAAAAGGTTACTTGAATAATATCTTTGTCAATCTTGTTTGAAGTTCTCTTGTTCATTTTGATAATGACAACTTCTACAAGTGAGTCCCCAAAGTCTTCTTTCTTCATAAGAGTCTTTGATGAAGACATGAAGCAAGACTTGTCCACCATGATGGATATGGTGAGAGAAATGTATGAGGATGGAAGGAAGAGCAGCATACTTAGAGAGCAGTTGAATTCCGTGGAGGAAGAGAAGCAATTGCTTAGAGGCAACTTCATATTGCAAATGTGAACCTGAAAAGGGTGCATGAGTTGGAGACATAACTCTTTGTTGCCAAGGAAGCCTTAGTCAAGTATCAGCTTGAAGAAGAGGTAAATGATTCCTATTTGTCTTCAAATTCCTCTAAGAATGCTTATATTGGTTCTTTTGAAAAACATACTAGAGGCATAGGTTCGAAGCTAATGTCCAAGATGGGCTATGAGGGAAAAGGCTTAGGTAAACATGTAGAAGGTATTGTTGAGCCAATAATGGTTGAGGAAAGGCCTAAGTATTTGGGTCTTGGCTATGGATAGTCTTATGGAGAAAGTTCCAAAGCTACCATGAAGGCCATTGAAATGGTTCCAAGAAGGAGTTTCATTTCAGGTTTTCTACCTCAAGAGTGTGAATATTGTATTCGTGGAGAATGCAATAGCTTGAAACATCATTTTCAAGATGCAGGTGTTCATAAGCATGCACTTGAACCCGAGAGTTGTGGAAACTCTGAAAGCCTTGAAGAGATGGATGGTGTTCCAGAGGGAGCCACTTCTTCATTTGATTCACCTCCTCATGAAGGCAATAAAGGTGAAAAAGAAAGGTATAAATCTGGTTCTTATCATAATCCTTTTTATTATGTTCAGCATGATAAATTTCCATATAAGTATGGGAAATTAATTACTTGTTCCTTTTGTGGTTTGGATAACCATAATGTTTCTAGATGTTGGAAGAGAATGGCCACATATAGGAAACTTTTGAAGGAAAGGAAGCAAGAAGCCAAAGGTCCATTAGACAAGGAAAATGATGATGTCAAGAAGATGCACATGTGTTGCACTTACTGCCATAAGCAAGGACATCTTGCTGAAAGATGTTTGACTCTGAATCCAACAATGCTTCCACGAAACTTGAAGAAGGTGGACAGAGAAAATGGCAGAAATGGAAAGGAAGTTTCCATGGATGATGTGTTTTAGGATGATTCACATGTTGATGCTAATGTGTAGACAAAGGAAATACCTTTGAAATGGATTGGTAAGAAATGGTTAGAGTTCTTATCCAATTAAGATTGCATGTCTATTGATGCATCTATTTGCATTTTTTTGTTAATGGAATGCAAGTTGCAGGTTTTTACCAAGATGGTGAATGGAAAAAAGTTGAGTAGGAGACTCACTTTATTGCTGCAACATTATATTTCATTTCAGCTTCGAAAGTACAGTGTGCTTAAGTGAATGTTGAAGGATGAAATGAATGCATGAGAATGATATGCATGAACACATGGATGCTGATGATTTCCTTGTATTTGAACATGTGTAATTAAGTTGAAGGGTTGGTTGCTTTGTTGTAACATGCATGTAATGTTGACTTGGGAAAAGTTAACTTGGTCTCCAAGATGGAGATGAGGATGAAGTGGTTCATCTGTTGAAAAAGATTCCTAAAGGTCTTTTTCTACATGCTTGACTTGAAGGGTAATTTGTTTTAAAGGAATATTTTGTGGGCTTGGTATCTAGTCCATCATTTGTATGCAGATTGAAGACATGGAGGTGTTCACAAGATGTGAAAATCTATTTCTTTTGTTGAAGCAGGAGTTTAGGCCATCTAGTTATTGTCTGTATTTCTGTTGTTGTTAACAGTGGTTGTTGAAAGCTTGTCAAACCAGTACAAATGAAAATTTTGTGAAGTGGATGTAACTTCACATTTGTTTGAGCCACCTTGGATCAATGATCAAGGCAGAGAGGTTCAAACTACCTTCTGTGACCATCTTAGTAGGAGTTCTGCATGAAGTCAAGGAGGAAAACAGTTCTTCCCAAGAGGACTAGCACATCCAGGAAGAGGAGTGGTCAAAGGCTTTGGTTCAGAGGCACTATGCAAGGCAAGTGTATGGAGGCTAAAAGAAAAGGGTTTTGTTACTCTCATTTACTATTCAGATCAGTATATCAGTCTTTTGGAGACCAAAATATTTTTTAGTGGGAAGGTGTGATCCAAAATGGATCTTGGATAGACTTCTAAGTCTAAAGTGTTCCTCACATAGGAAAATGAAAGTCCCATGTTGCTTTTGGAAATAGTCCCATTGCGTAGATCTTTTCATTCTAAATCTACTGCAATTTGAATGGGCTAAAATGGACTTCGGATGAGGAAGCTATCGCAAAAAGAAGTTTGCCTTTGTCCTTTGAAAATGAGGCAAATTCTTATATAAATGGGACTTAAGGGAAAATGTGTTTTTAAATATAAAATCCCTTAGATTCCATCGCATCGCAATAAACTAGGGCTAAAGGATTTAAAATAGGCGCAAAGGCCTTCAGCGGACCCGACAGATTTATAAATCAAACAAGTGAACCTTTTGAATTTTGAAAGGAAGGCTGCAAATGGTATTTTGGGTGGGCTTCAAGTAGTAAGTGGTATTGGATGGGCTCCACCTGAATCCATACATTAACTGACACGTGGCACGATGGAGGAGAGAGGAAACCACTTTTTCAGGCAGTTAATCCCCATGTAAGTTATGCACCCGAAATGGACTGTCACCCATTGGAATAAAGTTTACAGATCAACGGTCAAGATCTGATCAGCAGATCGGTGATCATCATGAGCAAAGGGAAGACCCTTGGGGCCGTTGTGAAAATGATATGCGATATGCCAATGTTTCGATGGGCTAATAGAGATGGCGATGATAGAGTGATCGGTGGTATTGGTGATCGACGATCAGCGAACCCCCGATACCAGGGCCAATGCACGTTGAGATTGTGACTTGCGATATGCCGATAAAAAGGTGGACCCAATAAGAATTATGGACATGATTTCATAAGTTTGGAAATCCAGATTTTTGGATTTTCTGTGTATTATCTAAGTATTTGGTTTTTTGGCCATTACGGCATGCGATAACGATTTGCGATAGAATGGTGGACCCGATGCATTTATAGATGCGATTATATAATATTTGAAGTCTAGGAAAATGCTCAATCATGTGTTCTTGTTAGTTTTTCCTATGTATTGCATTTTTGGCTATTTCCGTAGGAGGAAGGCCAAATGGTTGGGTTTCCTGTGCCTGCCAATTCATTGCGATAGGAAAATGATTATTTTATGGAAACGGTCGAGTTCTTCAATGATGGAGGGCTGTAACCAATGCATGATAAAAATTCAGAGAGTGCGATTGACCAGGGGAGCTGGAGGACTGAGAGAGGTCACTGGAAGGTTGTCGAGAGTTGCTTGGAGGTCGAGCGAACTACATAGGCACGTAGAGGTTGATAGAAGCTCAGAGAGAGCCAGATCTAGAGCCAGAGAGCTAGAGCCAAAGCCAAGAGCTAGAGCCAGAGCCAGAGCCAAGATCCAGAGCCAGAGCCATAGAGCTCACAATAGACTTCTAAGAGCCATGGAGCCATAGTGAAGCTATATAACAACAAAGGGTCAAAATGATCAAGCTTTTTCTGGTCTCCAAAGTGTGTTGAATACGGAAGAAGGAATTCCAAAGACAGTTAAGAGGATTCTGACGAAGTTTGTGCAAGCTAGAGCAAGACTGCTCAGAGCGTTGATTGAAGGAGTTAAGTCTAGAGAAGCCTAGATCTGTCTGCAGAGTGAGGACAGACAGAGGGGTAAGATGGCATTCTAAACCCATAGGTTCAGTGTAAACCAATGGAGTTGAGTGTGGAGCTTGTAAAAGAATTTAAGCCATAATCCTAGAGAGCCTAGTTGAGTTGACTAGAGCTCAAGGAGACGTAGCCCAAGAGTTGTGGGTGAACTCCATATTATATTGTTGTTCTGTGTGTTTGCTTTATTGCTGCATTATTTACTATCACATGTATTTACATATCAGCATAGAAAATTCAATTTAAAGCACTGAACAATTAAAAACAAACACCAACATACACCTATTTTCAAGCATTATTAATTCCACAATTGGTTAATCACTAGATCTTCGGAATATTTAAGCTTTGGAAGTGGGAGAGGTTCTTGTAATCTTGACAAGAAGCCTTTTGCACCCCTTTTTCAGATTAGTGGGAGGATTGATAATCTTCCTGTTAATGACCAAGTCCTCAAACACTAGTTTCAGTAGGTCGGGCCGCACTCTTGCCCTGTACATAGTTTGCTTACTGCTTGTTGTTTCATGTTGTTTGTTTTTCTTATTATATTTGCTTTCGCTTTGTTTGATTCTACTTACTATTTTTGTTCACGTTCATTTTGTTTGTTTGATATATTTTACTATTTTTGTTTCCGGAAATAAGTGTTGCCAACTACTACATTCTGGCCTTTGAATAGAGTATGTGGCTAAAATTTGAATAGACTTGTGACACTGCAACACTTGGCCCATCTTGTTTCCATTTTCTCTGTGCTTAGTTACAACATTCGACCGATGAAGTCCTAATGGAAACTAAAAACCATTTGTAAGGGAGGTTTTGGTCCAATCGTGAACTTGTGTCCACATTGGGAAACCCCGTGCCTATACTTAGCTTTCTGCTCTGCGTGTTTAGGCTAATCCAACTAGTAGAAACGGAGAAGGGGAAAAAGCTAAATGAGAAAACCTATGTTAGAGGTCTTACATGCATCTCTAAAGGAACAACCTCTTCTTCTCTCAATAATTCGAGATCCCTCTTCCACCCCAAAAACAAATAAGTGCCTATGCATAGTTCTCCTAAAAAAAAATAAATATAAAGGTGAAAGAAGAGAAATGCTTCCTGCATAGACAGGTAAAGCATGCAACTCCACTAGGGTACTGATTAGGCTCGCTCGAAATGGAGAAATGTGTGTGTTCTTGTGTGACTCTATTGGGGTACTATCCATGCCTATTGGCGGCGGAGCAACACTAGAGATGAAAACTTATACTCTAAAAATATTCAACTCGTGAACTAAAATAAATTCCTAGATTCGAAACGTAGAGATCTAGGCTAAAATTTTGATTGTGTTTCACTGAGTTGGCAAAGGGTGAACCATGTATAACCATGGGGTAAGTGGGGAAACAGAAGTAACCTGCATAGTGATTCAGTACTCCCTGAAAGACCAAGGCCCTGTGCTAGCAATGAGCCAAAACAAAGACGTTGGAGTTCTAACAGTGTGTCACCAAGTGTTGTAGCGGCTAAAACCACCCTCCAAAATTTTGGCCTGCACCAATTTCAGAGCCTCCCTTGAAGAGTTTCACTTGATGATTGCACACAATTGGGTTCATTCCATAAGCTTGTGTGAGTCTTTACATTTGCCTTGCTTGTTCATTTGAATCCAAGTCTCTCCATACTAATGTCCAAATCATGCTTGCGACCGTGTTCTAGTTATGCTCAAAATCTTTGCTTTCTATGTGTCTGTTGTGTTCGCCATGAAATAATCTGTCACACTCACACACGGAGTCACATTCACTATCATGCAAGAATTGTCTTGATCATGAGCAATAAATCACGAGTTTCATGCTTGTTGCTTGCACCGTTGATTAGTCATGTTGAACATGTGTATTTGGATGGTTTGGTTATTTCGTCATCAAGTCATGCGAGTGTGTTTGTATTATCACCTATGCATCTTTCAACTGTTCACACACTTAGTCATTTTTGCTGAAGTTTTGATGACCAAAATCCTCACTGACAACGGGACCATCTCCCTACCTTCGACTCGATTGACTGTCAACCAGAATAGCACAGAAGCACCAAGCTAGTCCTTCAAGCTACTTTGCCCGCAAGCAACTCAATCAAGTCTCATGCTAGCCACTTGGACAGTTGAACCCAATAGTCAGCCCGAGACTGACTCCCCTCAAAATTCATGTAGAGGTAATTGACCTCACCCATTCAACTAACTAAGGAAATTGCGCAGAAATGTTGGACAAAAAACAAGTGCCTATCCCTATCTCCTTCAAAAAATTGTGTAGTTTTCCCAGTCAGTCATTCAAATAGTCGACCGACTATTCATCTTGGAAATTGCGCAATGCTCATGAGCAGGCCTTCCACTAGCCTTCCACTACCCATCAATCAACTCAACTCAGAAATTATGCATAGATGATCAGAAGGCTGGCCTCCTGGCCTCAGTGCAGTTTTCCCAACTAGTAGCTCCCAACAACAGACTCCCTGTTCCCTCTAGGAATTGTGAAGTTTCTACTGCTAGTGACTGAGCAGCCGACTGCCAGTTCCCTCTGGAAATTATGCAATTTTGGCTACTAGTGACCCTAGTAACCAACTAGAAGTTCCCTCTGGGAATTGTGTAGTTTTGGTTGCCAGTGACTCGGGAGCCAACTGGCAGTTCCCTCTAGGAATTGCGTAGTTATGGTTGCCAGTCTCCTGGCCAGTTCCCTAGAAAAATTGTGGAATCCCTACTACTGACCCTTCATGCAGCTCGAACCTTTCCTCTAGAAATTTGTGCAAATCTGGTTGTCCAGTCCCTGTTGAATTTTTGTTCTGGAAAATGCGCAGAGCATTCCCACCTTGCCCTCTTATAGCTTAGGCTATCCCTCCCAAAATTTGTGCAATTTTGCCTCCCAACCAAGTCACACCTTGTAGACAGTCACTTTCAACTCAAATTGTCTATCTCCATCTCTTAGTTACTCTTGAGTAGTTTTCATCAACAGTTTCCCAAAGCTATCATCCCGTACCATAGCCCTGCTGCCTCTCCCAGTTACTTGCATTCGAATGATCATGTGTCATGGTAGACTAGGAGGATTTGGATTTGATGTTGTCTCGTCATGAGTGACTGCAGGTACAGGTACACCAACAAACATGTCAAGACAACAAACATGATGAATGAACGAAGCACATACAGATGGTCAGGTTCACCAATAGACAAATGAAAGAAGCATGCGAAGCGGACAAATGCAACAAACATGCACCTTCGTGAACAAGTGAGCCTATCAAGCCTTCCAGCATGAAAGTAAGGAACAACATGCGAAAGCTTCATTAAGAAAACCAAGAACCATCGATGTCTCTGTGCACTTCGCCATGCGGAGGTGAAGCTATGTTACACCATGAAGACATCCATCGCCCAGCAGCGCTGTAGCTCGACATGCACTCTGGAAACAACACAAATGTACCAACATTGTCATGTCAAGTTATGTTGAGTCAAGTCATGAGTCATGTTGCCCACATCTCCACTATGGGCTTGTTGTCAATCAATGTGATGTAACGTGGAAGTCCAAGAGACCCACTTGCTAAACATAGAGTCATGTAAGTCAAAAAGTCATGGACGTTGGTTGGTCATGAGGGTATTTGAACAACCAGAAGGGTCAGTTTCACCTTTGGCTATAAATACCCCCTCATTTATACATGAAAGGACTTTTCACCTCAGCTCCTCCCACTAGCCAAGAGAGTCTGTAATATTTTCTTTGAGGAGTAAGTAGTGGCTCCAACACCCCATTGATGGGGTTAGTGATGTATGGTGTAACGATGTGTCTTGGAACTTTCGCTTAATTTAGAAGAATGTTAACAGGCCAACACATTTTCACACATGCATTGTATTTATTGTAACAATGATCTTTAACACTTGTAATGCATGTTGCTTTACCCTGTGTTCTACATCCGAACTGATTCATTTGTTGTAATGCATAATTTATTAATGGAAATGTGTTGTATA
The DNA here is from genome assembly GCA_000404065.3 of Pinus taeda. Classification (NCBI taxonomy): domain Eukaryota; kingdom Viridiplantae; phylum Streptophyta; class Pinopsida; order Pinales; family Pinaceae; genus Pinus; species Pinus taeda. Next base: position 80,232 of record APFE030978725.1, read on the forward strand.
TGATGTTAGTACTGTCTCGTCCATGTTGACTGCTCTGCTAGACATCAAATAGACCTTTCAAATGAACCTTGCTATAACAACCGTTGCATTCATTCAGACTGTTCTGTGAGTGATGTGCATGTTATTTTACCTTTTATGTTGTGACGACCGCATCCAAGTGGACTGCTCGACTGGTAGCTATGTATGTCCTTTGTGTTGTGTGTTCCTAATTGAGTTGGGATTGATCCCTTTCAACCTGGAACTCATCTTCACCTTCTTCCCCTCACAGTGAAAGAACCATTGACACAAGTACACTTACACTCACCAGGCGCATGAACCTCACTTCTTGAAGACAAAGCGAACCACTCTCTAGTGCTGATAAGCAAGAGTTGAGGCAAATCCTTAAGATAATGGCAACCGAGCCATCATACTGGATGGAAATCCCACACCAAACGGTGTGAGGTCTAGTTGGGACTTCATACTAGGTTGATCCCTTGAATGTTGGTGGGTCCAACACCATCAACAGGTGGGGTGTGACGTGGAATATTAGGTAAAATTTAACAATATTACATTTTAATTAGTATTTCTCCCCTCGCTTGGCCACTATTTATTAGGTGGGGGTGGTTAGAAATATTGGGTAACATATAATATTGTAATATTTCCCCTCACCCAATTCTCTTTTTGAGCCAAGAGTCTCTCTAAGTAAACATTTTGTAATGTCAGTTCAATTTTAATCAATATATTTATAATAATTAATATAGATGGGTTCCATCTATAAATTTAATTAATAAACGGATAAACGCTTAATATTGACAATATGACAAGATTTTTAATGATGAATATTTACCATAGATATTATTAACTTCTAAATAGGTCTTTTTACAATACCATGGGCCAATCCCACAAGAGAAAGATAGAGAGAGAGGAGGGAAGAAAATTATAATACCATGGGCCATTTAGACTTTTGATTATTATGTCATGGATCTAGGCTTTTAATTATTTTGTTATAATACCATGGGCCAATACCATGGCTTATCAATACTACATGCCCAAAAACCATAACTTATTTCAAAATCAAAATATTTTACAAATACTTTATTTTAATTTAATTTTATAACAATTTTCCATTAAATCTAAGAGAAAAAGGTTATAATTACTTTTGAGGTATATGTAAATCCCCCATACTAACACCTACTAACAATATTCCTATAGATATTAAATGGAGGTTTTAATAAATTAAAAAATGAGAATACTTTTATATATACATATGTGAAATTTATATAATATAATAATATTATCAATAACCAAGATAGATGCATCTTAACCAAGGATCCAAGTGAAGTGAGCAAGAAAATTTATTAATAATGATAGAGGAAAGATAATGCATGATCCTTTTAAGTTTTTTATTATTGTATTTTCTTTAACATGATTGATCCAAAATATAGGTTTAATATTTTACAACCAATTATGTTTTTCTTTTCTAATTTCGATACTTCTTAATTACAATACAATGGATCATATTTAAGAAAGAGAGTGAGATGGAAGGGGGAATAGAGTGGGGAGAGAGACATAGTGGTGGGAGATACACTAAGAGAGAGAAAGGAAGAGAGAGAGGAGGGGGAGAAAGGGAGGGAGAGAGATGGATTTGGAGGGGGAAAGAGAGGGAGTGAAGAAAAAAGACATTGACAGATAGAGGTAGAGAGAGAAAGGGAGTGACAAGGGAGAGATGAAGATGAATGAGGGAGAGAAGAGACAAGGGAAGATAGATAAAAGGAGAGGATAAATATAGGGAAATAAGGGGAAGAGAGAGACAGGGATGCATAGATAAGGAGGGGGGAGCGAGGGGGAGAGAGAGAAGAAGAGAGGGAGGGAGAGAGTGACAGAGTTGGAGGGTGGAGAGAGAGAGTGTGTATGATGGGGGGAGAGACGGAGGGAGGTGGGAGAGAATGGGAGAGAGAGGACTTGAGAGAGAGGAGAGAGAGAGGGGGAGAGAGAGATGCAATTGGAAGGGGAAGAAGGACATAGAGAGATAAAGGTGGAGAGGGAGTGGCAAGGGAGAGATGGAGAGTCAGTGAGAGAGAGAGAGGGAGAGAGGAAGAGGAAGAGGGAGGGAGGGAGAAATAGATAGATATGGAGAGAGAGAGAGTGTATGTTTTGGGGGTGAGAAAGAGAGACAAGGGGAGATAGAGATATAGATGGGGCAGGGGAGAGGGTAGAAGAGAGAGGCAAAGAGAGGGAGGGAGGAGAGGGAGGGAGGAACAAAGATAGATGGGAGATAGAGATATAGATTGAGGGGACAACGAGAGATAGAGAGAGGGGGGGAGAGGGAGGGAAAGGAAGATAGAGAGATAGATAGATAGATAGAGAAATATGGGGAGAGAGAAAGAGTGTGTGAAATGTGTTTAAGGGGCAGAGATAGAGAGACAAATAAGGAGATATAAAGGGAGGTATAGATATAGATGGTAGGGGGTGAGAGGGAAGCAGAGAAAAATAGAGAAAGGGAGGGAGAGGCGGGTAGAGAGAGATGAGGGAGAGAGGGAGGGGAAGAGAGAGAAGGAGAGGGGAAGGGAGATAGACACATAATAGAAGGTGGAGAGAGGGGGAAGAAGAAAGAGTCACACAGAGAAAAATACATACATAGAAGTTAGATCTAGAATGTCATCAATATTTTGGATTTTCACTAAAATAGATGTATTGATTTCAATGTAGTTGTTCATTTCTAATCCTATTTGATCACATGAACTATATGCATTGATTTCAATGTAGTTGTTGATTTCTAATCCTATTTGATCACATGCACTATATGCATTGATTTCAGTGTAGATGTTGATTTATAATCCTATTTAATACCTTACATTAGATGAATTGATTTTAGCATAGATGTTGATTTCTATTGCTATTTTATTGCTTGCATAAGATGCATTGGTTTCAGTGTAGATATTTATTTTTAATATTATTTGATCGTTTGCACTAGATGCATTGATTTCAGTGTAGATGTTGATTTCTAATCCTATTTAATACCTTACACTAGATTCATTTATTTCAATTTAGATGTTGACTTCTACTCATATTTGATTGCTTGCATTAGATGCATTGGTTTTAGTTTAGATATTGATTTCTAATCCTATTTGATTGCTTGCACTAGATGCGTTGATTTCAATATAAATGTTGATTTCTAATCCTATTTGATTGTTTGCACTAGATGCATTAATTTTAGTGTAGATGTTGATTTCTGATTTGATGCAACTAGATGTATGTTGTACATCAATTTCAAGGTAATTACATTAATAATGTGCATTGATTTCAGTGTAAGAACATCTATGCCTCCTCCATCTATATCTATATCTCCCACTATCTCTCCTTCTCTATCTCTTTATCACACCCCCTAAACATACACACTCTCTCTCCCTCCCTTCCTCCCTTTCCCCTCCCCCTCTCTCTCTTCCTCTTATCTCTCTTTCTAACATTTTTCTCTCCATATCTATAACTCTTCCTCCCTCCCTGTCTTTGCCTCTATTTTCTTCCCTCTCTTGCCCCAACGCCCCCATCTATATCTTTGTCTCTCCTTGTCTCTCCTTCTCACCCCCAAAACATACACACTCACTCTCAGTGTAATCACATAAAAATTATTCATGAGGTGCATTGACTTATGAGTTACATTAATTCAACCATAAATAAAATACTTCAATTTTCATCCTAAATAAATTGTTTGATTACCCGAAATGTTTGATTCTTGAAACTATAAACTATTTATAATTGGCTACATTCTTATTATTCCCATTTTCCATCACTCAATATTGTTAATTACTTTGCATTCAAATGCGGTAATTGAAAATAACTACCATTGAAAATTATTTGGGGTTTAACACTCCATAAGTCACAATGATTGATTTTTGAGAAAACTACTATTAATATTGGAGAGAAACAGAGACAAGGTATGTTGTTTATTACAGTAGCTCAAGTTAAACATTTGAATGGTCTATGATTCCAATTACTCTTTTCATATGATCGATATGAAGAAATGGAAAAACTAATAGGCGTGACAATAGAAACAGTAGAATAAAATACTTTCAGGTTGATCGCAACGAAGATTGTTTGTAATTGACTACATTCATATTATTCACATTTTCTATCAATCAAAATTGTTACATTGACACTTTGCACTCAGAAATTTTATTTCATCATTTTTCATCATTCAAGTTACTAACAATCTCTCTCATCTCAACAATCTGAGGTAACTAAGAAAATTTGAAATCAAATTGACCAAATTAATCTTAGACATATTTAGCATATAACAATGTAAACTTTGAAATGGGAACTATAAACTCAAAACAGGAACTCTAGCCAAAAAAACCCCAAAAACAATGCTAAAAACGAAAAGTGTGTGTACTGGAATGATGTTTTTTTTTAGGATTAATTTTCAACATATTTAATAAATGGTAGAAAACTGATTTTTTTGGTGCAAAAAACAATTGTTTTTGAGGAAAAAGGCACACTAATGTTTTTGGTAGAATAACATTTTTATTTTCCAGGCATAATTTCAACATTTTTTAATAATGATGATAAATATAAAATAATGGGATCCGAAACACATTAAGGTTCCATGATTTTTCATCCATGTTGTTAAACATATAATAACATAACACTAAAGATTGCTAAAATTTTAATTGTTTTCAACCATAACATTAAAGATAAAAAAAAAAATTGGAAAATTTTCAACCATAGAATTAAAAAACTCTAAGTTTTCAACACATTTAAACCATGACATTATGAACCAATTACATGACTAAATTAATCAAAATGTCAATGCTTGTAGATTGAATGAAACTTAAATTATATCTCTAAGTTATTGTTACATTGTAGATATTATAAACAATAAAAAACATCATAATTAAAACATATAATCCAACAAACATACAAATGAATCAAGCTTGATAAAAACATATAATCCTCCTCAAGCTTGATAAAAATAAAGAGGTACTGGTTAGCAATGACTGGGGAAAATGGGAAAAGTTGAGAAAATTTTATGGTAGCGAGTCGCTCTTGAACATGACACTTCCAATTCATCTCCGTGACTATTGGGGTTGGGTCATTCAACTTGATGGTTATCACACCATTGGTCTATCATACCATCCATCACTTTTGTTTTGGGTAAACACTATCAATTCATCTTAGTGTCACCGATATGTTCAAGAGAAGTCATCTAGTTAAAACTTCATCCATTGCAATACTGTAAACCTTCATTTTCATGACTGCCATTCTTGAATCTTGTGTCGTCAGTCGATTCTCATCTCCAAAAATAATTTACTTCATTTCATGTCATAGATGTGGGATACATCAAGGCCCTCCTATGACGAGTCCCTTCTTGTCGACATCAGCTAATCATCCAAGAAATTGACTTAAAAACACCCTATTAGTGCTTTGAAGCTTGCATACATCAATAGCAAGCTTCTCACTTCCGACGAAAGGTTGACAGCAATGGCCTTCGATCAAAATATTTTGCATGGTGTTCGACATCAAATCATTTATTCACACCATGCGAAATGTACTGTAGTACCTTGAGGGTCATCATTATTATCGGTGATCCCTCTCGTGTTTGTTAACAACTTACATCATTGGTTGGTAATTAGATGATGTCTCTCCATGTTCGACCTCAGAACATCTATTCGGATGGTTAGACTTGTACATTGACTGAAGATTGAACAAGATTGAAGACCCCAGATCTAGTTTCATCCATCCAAGCTACGATATATTCAGGAGTACCAAATCAAATGTACAAAGGCTTTACACAGATGGTCATCCTAATCATCGATCACGAATCTATATCTGTAGAAACATAAGTCTATATCTGTAGAAAACAATCTGATTTATGTACATGTAATGAAAGTTTATAAGCTGAGCATGGGAATGCCTCCCTTAGCCAGTTCATGAGAAAAATCAAATTATCATGATGTGTTGTATTTAATTGATGTAGGTTACCTTCCATTTCAAAACTTCCTATCCTCATGATTGTAGGAATTTACAGGGTAAGTTCCTCAGACAGAACACCAAAAGGACACCGCTCACAAACAGATCACAGATCAATACACCAGTATTTTGACGTGGTTAAACCCTCAGAGAGGGAAACAGTCCACGGCCTGCGCCAACGTGGCTACTACAGGCAATTTATTAATAAAAGAATGAAAATTTACATAAGCTTCTCTCATGCACGGTGAACCTACAAATGACCCTCCATGCGCTTTAAATAGAATTCATGGACCAATCGGGTGTCAAGCCACGGATCAAGTGTCGGTAATACCGAGGAGAGAATGAACCGTCGGATCACTACATATCGTGACCGTCGGATTGTAAGTTACAAAATGTACAACGGTAAAGAAACACACTTTACCTAACTCTATACTAGACCAAGTTGAACTTAACTATTTCCTATGTGTCGGAATATCCTAACATCCCCCCTTAAGAACAACTTGGGATAGGATTGAAGGATTTACAAATATACACAATAGGAGAAGGAAGGAGGCACTAGAGCCTATCCCCCCTTAGTGACAACTTCCTGAACTCCAATCATATATCGAAGTTTAGTGAACTTCGCCTCTGTGAGAGCCTTTGTGAAGATGTCTGCAACCTGATCATCTGTTGAACAATATTGCACTTCAAGAACATGGTCATGAATGAGCTTTCTGATGAAGTGCATGTGAAGTTCAATGTGTTTGCTGCGCTGATGCTGAACTGGATCTTTGCAAAGCTGAATGGCACTTTGATTATCACACCAAAGTGTAGTCGGATGCTGCTGCTCAAAGCCAAATTCTGATAGGATCTGACGAAGCCACAAGGCTTCCTTACTAGCTTCAACGGCACCACGATACTCTGCTTCTGCTGACGAAAGAGAAATGGCAGCCTGTTTCTTACAAGCCCATGTAATAGGTCCTGAACCAAGAGTGAAGACATAACCGGCAGTAGACTTCGATCATCAGGGTCACCAGCCCAATCAGAATCAGTGAAACCAACTAATAGAGGAGCTGCTTTGGCACTGTAATGAATCCTAAACTGTACTGTACCTCGAACATAACGAAGTATTCTTTTAGCTGCTTTCCAATGACTTTCACGGGGGTTTTGCATAAAACGAGCAACAAGGCCAACAGCAAAGGAAAGGTCAGGACGAGTATGGTTAAATACAAGAGTTTTCAAGTTTGGACGGTATAAGGTAGGCATCAACTTCAGGAGAAGTACAAGAGACTTGAAAGTTTGACTCCAGATGAAAAGGGAGAAGGGGCTGGCTTACATTCTTCATGTGAAAATGACGAAGGAATAT